>JARHVA010001133.1:3640000-3777500 GCA_037957365.1 Torreya grandis
TAGGCTATTTATGCATCACTCATATTACAAATGATTTTATAAGGGTAGTTTGAATATTACTTTGAACCTATTCCCCCATTTTAACTTTAATCTCTATTGTGTTTATTTTGAAGGAGCTAGGGTTTTTGTTTTGTAGGTCTTCAACATGGAAAATTAGGACACACTATTAATTAGTAAACCCTCACAATCATTTACATAGACCTAGATGAAAAATCAAGCATATAATAAATTAGGACATGAATTTATTTGATCCTATCATCTTTCTATATACTTGTCCTAGGGTAATTTGAATCTCTATTTTTAGGTGCAACATAGTTTGTAGGTTTTTCTCAACTAATTTCTAGTCATAGTCTACCTTCATAGTTAACATAATATATTATTTAGGGATATTTTCATATCTATAGGATTATATACTATTTTTGACTAATTGAAAATATTATACATTATAAATTCACTTATAGATCTGTATATTTCATGTATATCAATTTCAATAGTTTAGATCTCAAATAATAACATGCACCCAAATTGAAAAATCATCTATAAAATAATAGTAGACACTACTTTGGTAAAAGGAAAAGTTCATAGGATGAACCCATCCTCTGAATGCACTCTTGTCTAATGATTTGTAAAATTATAATTTTAGGTGTGAAATGACTCAAATATCATTCTTATAAGTTTCATACTAGTATGCAACCTACATAGACAACATATAATAAGATCTAAACTAGGTTTGCATACCCTTGTCAAAGTTATTATTTTTATCATATTTAAATTATATATTTTTAATATATAAATATATTTTTATGTATTTAAATTTAAATATTTTATATCTATTAGTTTTATTCATTTAATTTAAAATAGATATAAACATTCTGATGAACTCACTATTTTATAGAACACTCATTGTTTACTTGAATTTTGTCCTTGGATTTCATACATATTTATGTAAATTATTAAAAATAAAATAAAAAACCTTCAATATTAGAGATAAATATGAAAAAAATGATTGATTTTTTTTCAACTTTGAATTTAATCCCACATTAAATAAATCATCTTTCCACTTTGAATAAATCTGACACATAAAATCTTTCTTTCAACCTCAGGCTGAAATTTGTTGATAACCATACATAAAAATCTTTTGCATTTATTTTATCATAATTTTATATTTTATACTATTCACTTAACCTATAGTTTATCTTGGGATATGTGTGATTGATTTGTGACTTACTTTCATATTATCTTATTGCATTTCTTGATGTTCTTAGTATTATTGGCCTATAAAATAATCATGGATAAGTAGATTATATGTAAGCGGTAGTGATTAGTATTTTATGATCATATTGTGAATTATGCTCTTATTGCATTGGTGGAGGTTTACCCCTTAAACTAGACCAATTATATTTTATCAATCATTCTACTCTTCTATCAATTATTGTGTGGATCTATTATCTTTACTCTCATTTATATGATATATTATTCTACTACGTGAACATTTAAGTAATTTTATTACAAGTGGTATTAGAGAGTTGATTTGGGAGAGTTTATGTAAAGGTTTTTTTTGAATCTGGTGTTGTGTGTCTTATGTAAGCTAAAGGATTGAAAAAAATATAACTTTCAACTTGGGAAGAATTTATTTTTTTCATCATTTTATAATTGTTTAAAGTGCTTTTTTGAAAAAAATAAAAAAAAAGTCTAGAATTTTTTTAACCTTATGAAAATTACTAGTTGTTTCTTTCATATCTATGTGGTGATTATAATGGATAGTACACTTTTTTGGGCAATTTTTTTTTACCCTTGTGAACATTAGCATTCATTGGATTCAACTCAGTGAGGTGATCTCAATGTTCTCATCTACCAATACACTTTTTTTGGGGTTAACACCCCCTTAGGGTTTGTGCATGGATGGTCTCAACACTCATAGATGTAGGAAAGGGAAATAAACTCCTAAAACAACTCAAAATTATTCCATGGAGTCTAGAACTTTTGATATGTGGAAATATGATCTTGATGTGGTTAAATGGGACATCACAGGGATGAGAAGGGACCTAAATGGGTTCTGTGATCAATTATAATAAATAACTAGGTAATTTGCCATATTTGAAGCTCAAAACATTTCAAAATAATGCTCTACCACTCTAGTTTGGTTCTCCTCCTCTAAATAATCACAATGTTAATCCTAGTCCAAAGCTATTATTGCCAAAAGTTCACCTTCATAAGTTTTATGGTAATGATCCATTCACATGGATCAATATAATTAAAAATTTATTTGATATACATCAAACTTCATGTTAACAAAAGGTGGTCATGTCCTTTTTATATTTGGAACCTAAGAATTTCATTTGGTAATGATGTTTGTGTGATCAAAAGAAAAAGTAGGGTTTCTTAGTTTCCTAGTTGATATTTTTTGAAGAGTTATAGCTTCAATATCTAAATAATGCCTTAGAAAATTAATTCAACAATCTAGACAAAATAAAACAAATATGGAATATAAAGTATTATATTCATCAATTTTAGGATCTCTCCTTACATATGATGGACATCATTGAGGAAAATCTAATTGACCTATTTCTTTGTGGCCTCAAAGATAACATCCAATTGGAGGTTTACATGTTTAGTTCTATTTTAATATCTAAATCCATCTTAAGGGCACACATGGTAAAGAAAAAATATCTTCTCAAATGAAGACCTTTCACTAATGTCTATGAATGCACTTTCCTAGCACCATCATTTCCTCATCCTACCCAATTAAACTTTTAAAAAATTGAGGAGAAGCATGAAAAAGGTTTGTGTTGTCACTTGGATTTGCACCCTTTTATGATATTCAAATATTTCCTCATCCAAGTTGCATAATGGAATTACCTCTAGGATTTTGGGCAGCCTAAGGAATGAGGTGAATCTCTAAATAGGGCTAGCTCCCTTGATGTGCCACTTTGGATTGCAATTACTAATAAACTTGGGAGGTGAAAATGGAGAGATATAATTGAAATAAAACTAATATAAGGTAGGTGATACACTAAATAACATAATTAAATCTAACCATATGAATGTTACACTTGAAATCAAAGGACAAACTAAACAGACACTTGTCCAATCTTCATCTTCTCACATCAATGTTACATTTGTGAGGTTATGGATGAATGAACAAAGATATGAGGAATAAAGAAGAGTAATATGAGGGAACTAATTAATAAGCTAAATAAATAAATATTAGACATTTCCTAGAACATTTCACATGCCCTGTAAGAATAAACTTTCTAATTAAAAATAGATGATAAAATGAAATAACATGCTAAAGAATTCATAGTATTCACTTATGCCAAATCAAACATTCCAAATGAAAAAACTAATAATATTCATGAAGGAGGTAAAAACTAGTATTATTTTTTATAAAAAGGTATATATTTGAGCAAGGCTTTGCCTACTCAGGTAGAACATATAATACAATGGCTAAAATGGCTAGTTCTTATAGAACTTGAGAGAGAGAGAGAAGAAGAAAAGAGAAGTACAAGGGTCATAAAGACACTTGTAAAGCTGATAAAATTAGTTATTTATGTATGAGAAGATAATTTTGGATGAAATATGTAAGGTTATGAGCTACAAGTGTCAATCCAAGTCATAAACTTCATGAAAAGTGGTAAGAAACCCCTCATTCTAATAGGCCTAAAGTTACCCTCAAGCCAAAATTATCTCTCTCAATGTTTCCTTTGAATATAAATTATTTGTAAACATATTTATTGTACCTGTGAACATTTTAAAATAGTTTATAAGTCATATCAAAGACTAGAAATGAAAATGACTCCCTCATCTAGCACCAGGCCTCAACCTTATCTTTAGTCCTGATTATAATTCTAAGGGTTTAAAGCATATTTATGAGTTTATTTGAATTTAAATAGATCAAAAACCTCTAAATTGATCCAAAATACATGTAAAAACCAATTTTAGAGCTCACTTAGGGCTAGAATTGAGATTGACCCCTTGTTTGGACTCTAGGCCAAAACTTGCCTAGTAGGCCTATTTGTAAACCTTGAGGGTCTAGGGCATTTTATTTGGTTTAATCCTCTTGTGATTTGTTTAAATTATTATAATAGGTTTCCATCAACATTCCATACCTTTTATTAAGTTCCATCATCTCCTAAATGGTCACTTTGATACCCTTTTCCCAAAATTGCTAAGGTTTGTGCATGAGGGGAGTTCCCTTTATCTAAGACAAAACATAGGGAACTTACATTGTCTTATTAGGAAAAACAAGGGTTTTAGGTGTTTTTATATTTTTTTATGTTTATCCATACCAAAATTGAGATTTTTTTATGTCATTTGACCCCGTAACCTTTCAAAAAACCTAAACAAATTCCTTAAATGCAGACTGTATGCATAGGGTTTTCCAAAGGGGCTATGAACTACTTGTTTGGGATTATTTATTATTTTTACTATCATGTAAGTAATATGAGGTGTATATATATATATATATATATATATATATATATATATATATATATGACTATTTTTTCAATCTCTCTTTTCACTTAAAATCTCCAAACACCTCATACAAGCCTTGTTTCCCAACTTTATTGATTGTTGGATGAGACACCTTTATTTAGACCTACCTAAAGATAATCATGATTAATTGACCTTGGAAGCAATGAATAGGAGTCATTAATATATTATAATATCATAAAAACATATTATATAACCATTTTTTTAGTTTGAGTAACCCTAGATCATCATTTAGGACCTCTTTCTCAACTCACTACTTGACTGTGTTTTGCCTTTTGGAGTGATACCTATATAGGTTGATTTAGCTATTTTGCTTGAGAAAGATGTTTTAAAATACCCATAAATTATCCTTGAATCATCCAAAACTTGTTTGAGCTCATTATTTTTATTCTTAAGCATTACATACACCTCAACATATTTAAACTATTCACTATCTACCTGTTGACTAAGATGTTCTATTTTTGACTTTGTTATAGGTATTTAAACATGCTTGAGTTTTTAAAAAAGTGATTTTAAAGGATTATAGAAGAGTTTAAGATCATACAAAAAATATTGGATCTATTTTCCCCCTTGTTTAATCCTAAATCTTATCTCATGCATATAATCCCAGCTGACTGTCTACCTACAATTAGCTACAACTGACTGTAAGCAGAGTCTCAAGACCTATAGATGAATATCCTTCATTGGAAACTAAGACACCCTTTGGAGAGCCATTAGAACAATAAAATATAATTTTATATTAGTTATTTGTGCTTATAATATTAAAACTCCCATGTTCACCTTAATATTTCAAAGGGTGCTTATAGGTAGGCTATAGGTGGAGATTTGTAGGTGTTTTGGAGGCTTAAAGGTGATCATGTAGGGTTATTTATTATGTCTTAACATCTATAGATAACCTTTTAACATGGATAGGATATTTGAGACCATTGGAGATCATAAACCATGATCACTTCCTTAAACACTATCAACTTGGGAAGAAATAACATTTTATCACTCAAATCCTTTAGATAACATTGAGGAAATTTAGTGTGTTAATTGACTACTTTGAGGAACCTAACTACTATCCTCCTTTACTCCTTTATCTTCCATATTATGCAAGATAAATTTCCCATGGTAGGGATACAAAAGAAAACTATTATTATGCCTTAAATTCATTTTCCACCATGTTATATTCTAATCATCAAAGACCCCCTAACCTCTATTTTACACTTTTAGGGAAAAGAGCCCTGAACACTGCTACTTGATATTTAGAGGGTGGTTCTCAACCTAATTTTCCATATTAGCACTCCAAAAGGTTAAATCATGGTTTTAACTCATTTTATGACCTCAAATATATATTCATCATCAACACTATCACTTTAAAAAGGCTACCTTTCTCTTTGTGATACCACCTGTAGGTGGTTATGATCATATGTAGGTAGTGAAGAAGAGTGTGGGCAGTGTGTAGGGTATGCATGCTTGTGACCAACTTTATAATTTATAAATGTTTCAAAGTGAACTATTGGAACTATAAATATTGATATACCATTAAAATCTCCCATTTGACTCTAACATCATCCTCTGAGGCTCCTGTAGATGCACTCTCTAATGGTGGATTGTATGAAACTACTATGTATGATTGCAACAGTCCCTTTATACATTATTTATAAGGTCTATCTTGTTTTTATTTCTTAGGATCATGATAAAAACCTTGAGACCATGATTTAAAACTCCATGAATTATTTATAGGCCTCCATTATATATTATTCAATCATGGCAATAAGTGTAAATGGGTGCAAAAATGACTATATGGTATTCTATGACTGCACTCATGGAGAAAATTTCCTTGAGGGGTGAGATTGAAAAGTGAAGAGATTGAAATAAAATTTAAATCATGGTAATTAACTCATCTCCACCCTCTAAAATAGTTATCAAAGCATAAAAATCTAAGAATGGTGGAAACATGCCTATCAATCTCAAAAGAGACCAGTATACAAAACTAAGGTTAATATCTCATAAAATAAACTTGGAACATGAAAAAAATCATGAGGAACATTAGATAAGGAAGTAAAAATTCTCTAGTATCAAAATAATTAGTTGGTTCATATGGAATTTCTCAAACCAAGACAAAACCTATAGGGTTCATAGATTAGTAAGAAGATTTGCAAAGTCAACTTCATGAAGATGGTTCATGAAGCACAGGGCACCATTATTCAAAATAATTATAGTAAAATGAATTTATCTAATTTTACTTTAACTTAATAAAGGTGTTTGAGCTAAAACATCTTGAGCTATCCATACCAAGTACAAACCTACAAGTCACTTCTGCTTTCCAAGAAGGGTTGAAAAGGAGTAGAATAGTTTTGAGCAAGAAATGGCATTTAAAAATCAAGAAAAAAGTGGAACTAAGATTTGGGAAGATAAATAGGCACTACCTAACCATTTTACACATGGCACACTTTCCAAAAAGGCTATACAAGTGCCAAAATCCTCTTTTCCTTAAATAAAATGGCCTTTTCTTCTGCATAACCTAACATATTTTAGTTTTGTCAATTACTTAAGACTTCCAAGGACACATGGAGAATTAAATAATATTTTTACACCTTCAAATTTCTCAATAAACATGTAAAAAGCATTAAACACACCTTTTTGACCCCTAAAATGACCCAAAATGATAAATAGACAAAAACTAATTAACTAAGTTTAATATAACATCATTTTACATTAATTAACATGTAATACACCAAATTAAACTCATATAACACCCCCTATAAACCCATAAATTCAATTTTTTACCTATAGGTGCCCTAATTTGACTAAAAAGTCAAATTCGATCAACAAATTAATGACTCATAAGGGTAGTATGCTTGATATACTAATTAGACTAGTAGCCTTATTAGTACACTAGGATTATGAGTCATTTGAATTTTGATACAAACAAGTAAACCTTTGACCATTGACCAAGACAAAACAACTAATGATCACCTCAACCACACAAAAGAAGGCACACACCAAGCAAAGCAAGCACACTAACAAGACACACACACATATGTGCTCAAGGCACTTAGGGAAATCTAAAAATAGACTACTATATAAAAATAAAAACCAATCATACCTCCATTTCTAGGATAAAATGGAAATTTTATTGAATCTCATTTTGCATGAGATGGATGAGGGTGCTAATCATGTTGCTCTTTAGATTGAACACTTGATGAATTAGACTTATTTCTTAGCACTTCACTTTAATTGTTCTCAAGAAGATCATCTTAAAATAGGTTTCAAATTTAGACATATTCCTCTTGACCTTGTACACATAATTAATTTTACTACCCACTCTCTTTCTTATGATCATTTTTCATCTTTTTTGTAGGCATGGTCTTAAAAAGAATGATTTCTTGTTCCTTGAAAGATTTAGGCCAATATAGGTTTGTCTTAACCTCCAAAGGATGATGTGGATTTTTTTATTTTTCACCTATGAAATGTTGTAAAATTTCATATTTTTCATCTATGACATCTTGGAAAATGTCATCTTGTTCATCTATGACATCTTGGACAATCTCATCTTTCTTACTATCACTTGTAACTATCCCTAAAGGAGTTGTATACCCCTTGAGAGATTCAAAATATTTGAAAATATATTCAAATATCTAATACAAAACATCATATTCAATTTTATCATCATAATTAATGGGAAAAAAAAGATAAATTTTTTCATCTTCTTGATTAGATTCTAATAAGACCTCTTCCAAGATTTCTTCTTCAACACAAAGGGTGTATTCTTCATCATCAACCAAACAAGGAGATTCAACACAAGAGCTCACCTCTTCTTCAAAACTTAGGACCTATTTATGGTTTTAAAATTTCACCTCAAATTTCATAATATTATCTTGTTTGTAAAGGGATGAAATATCTTCAACCTCCTTCTTAGTGATGTCAAGACTAGGCATCTTGAAATCTAGTAACTTAGCCCAATAAGGCTGCCAAAGAGTTACATATATTCAAGTAAGAGTTATGAATTTTACTCAACCAATTACTCATTTTTATGTTCCCACACCATATTTACATCAAGGAAAAGGGTTATGGGATGAGGAAAAAAGTAAATAGTTGGTGGAGGTATAAAATAGGGCTCAAAATCAGATTGAGAATGCAAAGTTGGGAATTATTTTAGGTGCTCTTGAGGAAGGGGAGGTAGACCTTGGGATAAGACAACTTAATTTTATTCCTTAAATTTCATAACCAATTAATTATAATCTAATTTATATTTATTACTCTCTTGAGGAAGGGTGGATGACATGTGTTTAGGCATATGATCTTCTTTTGGGTTCAAACCTTCCATCACACCTTGATTTAGTGACCTCATCTTTGACTCTAACTCCTAAATTTTATTGGCTAGGTTTTCTTCAAAAATTTTATCTTGAAGTTAATAGGAATCATCATGAGAATAAGGAATACATGAGGTGTGACATGGGTCAAAATAATTTTCTTGAGGAAAGGTGGGAGGGACTTGCAAAAGATCAACTTCATTCACCACTTCACACTCCTTATCAACCAAACTTCCATCCTCTTTCTTTCTCCATGATTATACTATCTTGTTCCAACTTAGAATATTGGGATTATGAATCTCTTTTTGAGGTTGTGGATATGCAATGTGAGCTGGTAATGAGGTATTGAAATCCACTTACTTTTCTACTAAGATGTAATGATGTATTTACTTATTGGCCAACTCAATTTGTGTATCAAGGTTTACTTCAAACATAAGGTTAGTTTTTTCAACTCTCTTCCACTTGATTTGGATAAGGATGAATTTAGAAATTTTGGTTAGGATCATGAGTAGGGGTCATTAATGGATGGTAGGAAACTTGGGGAAGTGTATATGAAGGATGATAGGTATGGTGAGGTTGCCTTTCATGAACTCCTAGCCTAACCTCTAAGGAAGAAACTAGACCACTCACATAAAGCATCTCACTTGTGAACCTTTGCCAATTAGCTCTCTCAATAGGTACCAATTATCTTTAAAAAAATATAATTTTTCTCTCACATTATGAATGAAATTATTAATAATATCTATACCACATCCTATTTGTGTGTCAAGATCTAACATGTACTTCTCATATCCTAAAATTGTCTTCTTGAAGGTGGAAATGGGTTGGCTTGAGAAGTCACTAGGTTGACTAGGAGGAGCAAAACATTGAGGAGTATGGTTATAAGACTAATATAATTCATGCATGGGATAAAAAGGATCATATTGGAGATGATAAGATTAATATTGAGGCTGGTAAGGATCATGAAAATATTGATCAAGGACTTATTCATATTGATAAGGAATGGCACAAGATTGCAATGTCTCACCAACTTGTAGAGAACAAAACCCAACACCCAAGTCAGCCATGAAATTTCATTGAAAGAAATAAAATAAAATAATACATTGAAAAAAATATTCAAAGGATAATTTGGGATACTTGACCAGTTGATATAACTTAAAAGTCACCATTGATGCTTGAGTAGATGCCTCCAAAGGCTGAATGTTGAAAGACAACACCAAAAATCTCTTAACTTCTTGAACCCAGAGTCCCTCCAAGCATGCTAAAAACTATTGTCACTTAGAATTTCACCCTTTTAGGATATGAAAATCTATACTAATCTAAGTGGCACAATGGAATCATCTATAGGTTTGTGGATAGCCTAAGGAATGAGGTGAAACTCTAAATAGGGTTGGCTCCCTTGATGTACCACTTTGGATTGTAATTACTAATAAACTTGGGGATGAAAAGGGAGAGAGATAAATTAAATAAAACTAATCAAAGGATGTAATACACCAATTAACATGATGACATCCAACCTTATGCATGTTACACTTGAAATCAAAGGATAAACTAAACATACACTTCTCCAATCTTCATCTTCTCACATCAATGTTACATTTGTGAGGTTATGGATGAATTTGAAAAGTTAGGAATACTATAGAAGAGGAATATGAGGTAAATAATTAATAGGATAACTCATCAAATATTAGACATTTCTTATAACACTTAACATGCCTTGCAATAAGAAACTTTCCAACTATAAATAGATGATAGAATGAAATAACATGCTAATGAATCCATAGTAATCACTTATGAAAAATCAAACATTAAAATTAACACAATAATAATATTCATGGAATAGGTAAAAATAATTATTATTGTTGATCAAAAGGTATACATTTGAGCAAGGTTTTACCATACTCAGGTGGAGTATAGAATATAATGGCCAAAATGGCTAGTTCTTATAGAACACGAGAGAGAGAAGAAAAGAGAAGTCCGGGTCACAAGGACACTTGTAAATATGATAAAATTATTTATTTTTACATGATAAGATAATTTGGGATGAACCATGCAAGGTCAGGAGCTACAAGTGTCAATCCAAGTCATAAACTTCATGAAAAGTGATAAGAAACCCCTCATTCTAATAGGCCTAAAGTTATTCTCAAGATAAAATTATCTCTCTCAGGGTTTCCTTTACATATAAATGATTTTTACACATATTTATTTTCCACATGAACATGTTATAATGGTTTATAAGTCATATCAAAGACTAGAAATGAAAATGACTCCCTCATCTAGTACTAGGCCTGAACTTTGTCTTTAGTCCTGACTATAATTCTAAGGGTTTAAAGCATATTGATGAGTTTATTTTAATTTAAATAGATAAATAACCTCTAAAATAATCCCATATACATGTCACAACCAATTGGAGATCTCACTTAGGGATAAAATTGAGATTAACCCCTTGTTTGGACTCTAGGCCCAAACCTGCCTAGTAGGCCTACTTGCAAACCTTGAGGGTCTAGGGAATTTTTTTTGGTTTAATACTATTTTTATTTGTTTCCATGATTATAATATTTTTTAATAATCCTTACATATATTTTAGGAAGGTCCATCAGCTCCTGAATGGTCACTTTGATACCCTTTTCCCAAAATTGCCAAGGTTTGTGCATGAGGGGAGTGCCCTCTATCTGAGACAAAATAGAAGGAACTTCCCTTATTTTTTCATTAAAACCAAGGGTTAGATGTGTTTATAAAATTGGTGAGGATTATACATAACAAAATTGATCTTTTGGTCAGGTCATTTATCCCCCAACCTTTCAAAAAACTTAAATAGACTCCTTAAATACAAATTAAAAATAAAGGGTTTTCTAAAAGGGCTATGAGCTACTTATTCGGGATTATTTATTTATTTTAATATCATGGAATTTATTTTAGGTTTATATAAATATTGTGATGACTATTTTCTAAATCTCTCTTATTACTTCAAATCTCTAAACACCTCATACAAGCCTTGTTTCCCAACTTTATGGACTGTTGGCTAAGACACCCTTATTTAGACCTACCTAAAGGTAATCATGCTTAATTAACCTTAGAAGAAATGAAAAAGAGTCATTAATATCTTATATTATAATTAAAATATATTTTATAACTATGTTTTTAGTTTGGGCAACCCTAGATCATCATTTAGGACACCTTACTTAACTCACTTCTTGACTATATTTTGCCTTTTGGAGTGATGCCTATAGGTTGCTTCAGCTAGTTAGCTTGAGAAATATGTTGTAAATTACCCCTAGTGTATCTTTTAATGATCCCACACCTATTTGATCTAATTATTTTTATTCTTAAGAATTACCTACATCTCAATATCTTTAAATTATTCACTGTCTACCTATTAACTTAGATGTTATACTTTTGACTCTGTTGTAGGTGTTTAAACATGCTTGAGTTTTGCAAAAAGTGATTTTAGAGGATTATAAAAGAGTTTAAGATCATAGGTAAATTTTTTGATCTATTATCCCTCTTGTTTAAGCCCAAACCTTATCTCATTCATATAATCCCAACTAACCGTCTACCTATAATCATCTATAGTTGATTATAGGTAGAGTCTCAAGACCTATAAATGAATATACTTCATTAGAAACTAAGACATACCCTATGGAGATCCATTAGAAAAATAACCAATAATTTTATATTAGGTATTTGTTCTTACAATATTAAAACTCCCATGTTCAACTTAAGAGTTTAAAGGGTGCCTATAGGCAGGTTATAGGTGTTTTGGAGGCTTGAAGGTGATCATGTAGGCGTATTTATTATGTCTTGACCTCTATAGATATAATTTTAACATGAATATGATATTTTAAACCATTATAGATCATCAACAATGATAAATTCCTTAAAAAATTTCACCTTGGGAAGTAATAGCATTCTATCACTCAAATCCTTTAGATAACATTGAGGAATTTCAATGTGTTAATTGACAACTTTGAGGAACCTAACAACTATCTTCCTTTAATCATTTTTCCTCCATGTTATGAAAGATTATGTTACATGGTAGGGATGAAAAATTAAACTATTATTATTCTTTAAATTATTTTCCCACCATGTTATATTCTAATCATAAAAGACCCCTTGAACTCTATTTTACACTTTTAGGGAAAAGAACCTTGAACACTGCTACTTGATCATTGGAGGGTGGTTCTCAACCTCATTTTACAACTTAGCCCTCATAAAGGGTTATAAATGGTTTTATCTCATTTAGGACCTCAAATACAGATTCATAATCAATATTATCACTTTAAAAATTATACCTTGCTCTTTGTGGTACCCCCTATAGGTGGTTATGGTCATATGCAGGTAGTGAAGAAGAGTGTGGGTAGTGTGTAGGGTATGCATGATTGTGACCAAATTTATGATTTATCAAGGTTTAAAAGTTAATTATTGGTAATATAAAGATTTATATACCATTTAAAGCTCCCATTTGAGTCTGACATCATCTTATGAGGCTCCTATAGATGCACTCTCTAATGATGGATTGTATGAAACTACTATGTATGACTGCAAAAGTCCTGTTATACATTCCTTATAAGGTATATATTTTTATTATTTATTAGGATCATGATTATCACCTTTAAAAAATTATTTAAAGCTCCATGAATTCTTTATAGGCCTCCATTATATATGATTCAATCATGACAATGAGTGCAAATGGGTGAAAAGATGATTGTATGGTATTCTATGACTGCACTCATCGAGAATTTTTCCTTAAAGGGTGAGATTTAAAAGTGATGGGATTTAAATAAAATTTAAATCATGGTAATTAACTCATCTCCACCCTCTAAAATAATTATCAAAGCATGAAATTTTGAGAATGGTGGAAACATGCCTATTAATCTCAAAAGAGACTAGTATGTAAAACTAAGGTTACTAGCTCATAAAATCAACTTGTAACATGAAAAAAGGAGTAATATTACATAATTAATTAAACATGATTTGGAATCAAACTAAGTATTTAGTTCATCTGGAATAACTCAAACCAAGGTAAAACCTTTAGGGTGCATAAATTAGCAAGTAGATTTGCACAATCAACTTCAAGAGGATGGTTCATGAAGCACATGCCACCATTATTCAAAAGAATTATATTAAAATTAAGGTATATTAGTTTAATTTAACCTCCCCAAGGTGTTTGAGTTGAAACATTCTAAATTGTTCGTACCAAGTACAAACTTACAAGTCATTTATGTTTGCCAAAAAGGGCTGAAAAGGAGTATAATGGTTTTGAACAAGAAATGGAATTTAAAAAAAAAAAAAAAACATGGAACCAAGCTTTTGGAAGTTCAAGAGTCACTTCTTGACCATTTCCCACATGTCACACTTCCCAAGGAATTCATATAAGTGCCAAACTCCTCTTTTCCTTCAAGAAAACTACCTTTTATTTTGCATAACCTACTATCTTTCAATGTTTTCAGTTAATTAAGACTTATAAGGACACATAAGGCATTAAATCATCTTTTTAAACCTTAAATTTTCTCAAAAAACCTATATAAAACATTAAATGCACCTTTTTGACCCTTAAAATGACCCAAAATGATAAATAAACACAAAAACTAATTGACTAAGGCCAATATAACATCATTTAACATTAATTAACATATAATAAACACCATGACACTCATATTACACCCAATATATACCTATAAAGTCAAATTTTTACCTACAAGTGCCCTAATTTGACTAAAAAGTCAAATGTGGTCAATAGTTTGTGTTTTGGTTGTGATAGAAAATGGAGAAAAGGACATCATTGTGTTGAAAATAAGTTTTCTTAAATTGACGATGCCAATAAGGATGATGAAGATGATGAATCCTTAGGTATAGGTTTAGATGAACACAAGGATGAATTTAAAGATTCTCAACCTACTATTTCCTATCATGCACTTTATGGTATTAGTACTCTTCAAACTCTTAAGGTGGTGGGTTTCCTCAAGAAATAGAAAGTGATTATGTTTATTGACTCTAGGAATAGACACAACTTCATCAATAATTAGTTGGCTACTTGTTTAAATTATTTTCATTTACCCAACTCCAAAATTTTAGGTCATGATTATATATGGTGGTACTATCAACTCTTTTGGAAAATTCCATAGTATTAATATTGATATGGGAGACTATCTGTTATATTCTCCTATGTTTGATATTCCCATGGGAGGAGATGCCATTTTTTTAGGAGTGTAATGGATCACCACATTGGGAACTATTGAGATGAATTTATAAGAACTATTCATGTGATTCCATTCATAAGGCACACATTTGAACTATGTGGATTAAATACTAAATCTCCAAAATTATTTAGTTCTAATTAGATGATGAAGATTACTAGAAAAAGTGTTGAAGGATTTGTGGCATGCTTTTTTCCATATAGTTTCAATCAACCAAGGATTATACCCAAATTGATTTATAAATGGTTCTAGATGACCATTTTATTTTCTTTGGTGAGATGAGAAAAGGAATTACACTAAGATGGGTCTATAATCATGCCATTAGACTATTTTTAAGAAGTACACCACCCAACATTAGAACCTACAGGTATCCCTATGCCTAGCAGAGTGAAATTGAAAAGATGGTACATGATATGTTGGAGGCATGAATCATCCAATATATCCAAAGTGAATATTCCTCCTCAGTGGTCATGGGTAGAAGAATAATGACACTTGGAGGATTATATATACTTCATAAAAATCAATAAATACACCATCAAAGATAAGTTTAATATTCCAATAATTGATGATTTACTAGATTAATTGCATGGTGTAGTTTATTTCACCAAGTTAGATCTTTGATTTAGGTATTATTATATTTGAATATGAGTAGAGGACATACCTAAGATAAATTTTTGAACTCATAAAGTCCATTATGAGTTTATGGTTTTACATTTTAGACTCATAAATACACCATATACATTTTAAAATTTGATGAATATTATTTTTAGGCCATTTTGAGAAAGTTTATGTTAGTGTTTTTGATGACATCCTTATTTATAGAAAAAAAATTAAATACCATTTAAAGCATGTAAAATAGGTACTCTTAGTTCTATAACAATATTAGATTTATGAAAAACCTAATAAATGTGATTTTGGTGTCTGAGAGGTGGAGTTCTTAGGTCAAATTTTTTCACATAGAGTGAAAGTTGATCCTTAAAAAATCAAGTGATGGTGAAGTGGCAAGTTATCAAGACACTCAATAATCTCAAGGGATTTCTAAGGCTATTTTTTTACTATCATAGTGTTTTCAAAACTTATGGTAGCATAATATCCCCACTCACATATTTATTGAAAAAAACTCATTTGATTGTTATAGCTACCAAGGCATTTTAGCAGTTGAAAATGGCTTTGTGCACCATTCCAACTTTAGCCAATTATGATTTTTTTTAAAATTTTATTGTGGAATGTGATGCATTAGGATATGGAATTTGGGATATAATCATTTAATAAGATAGACCAATTTAATTTTAGAGTCATAAATTGAAGGAAAAAATAAGGCTCACGATAATCTATTATAAAGAAATGATGGTTGTTTTGCATGCAGTCAAGCAATGTAGACCTTATCTAATGGGTCATCACTTGCAAGTAAATATTGATCATGATAGACTCAAATATTTTTTGGAAAAATTATTTTATTCTTAAGGACAACTTAAATTTTTGATTAAAATGTTAGGATATGATGAGGTAATGTTATGCACAATGACTATTTTGTAGGCAAATTGGCTATAGGAAGCAAGATTAAAATGGGAGAGTGATAGTGATATCCATGATTTGATTAAAAAAATTTAATAGGGTTCTAGGTAATCTATAAAATTTATATATAAAGGTAATGCATTATGGTATAAATATATATTATACCTTTTTAATGCAATATTATTGTAGATAATATTTCCTAATTCTTAGGAGTAGTTACACATTTGCTTTTGTCTTCTTGTGTGTAGCTCAAGAG
Organism: Torreya grandis; assembly: GCA_037957365.1. Classification (NCBI taxonomy): domain Eukaryota; kingdom Viridiplantae; phylum Streptophyta; class Pinopsida; order Cupressales; family Taxaceae; genus Torreya; species Torreya grandis. The sequence goes on from JARHVA010001133.1 coordinate 3,656,764, forward strand.
TCCCATAGGTATCTGAATGGACTTCTTGGTAGGTGAAGAGATTTATCAAATTTTTTATTTAAATTATAATGTTTGCTTCTCATTTAATCTAAATCATGAAATAGAATTTCATTGCCATTCTAAATAGTTTTATCTAGCCTGTCATTGGTATCAGAGTCTGGGAAATATATTTTTTGTCATTATTTTCCTTTAATTCAAATATATGGCTTGTTTAGTCTAGTCTTAGTATTGTAGGGAATTATTCATCCAAGAAAGGAATCTTAATTAATTTTCTTACTACATACTTTTGCATTGGAAACATAGTTATATGTTGGAGGAATGCAAAGAGATTTGTATTTATCAGGGTTTCATCTACTAAGACCTATATTTCACTTATCTAAGGCATTTTGGTAAGCCCATGGAATATTTTTTTTTCATGAGACCTATGTGGACGTACCCTACCCCTACCATGAATTTCATGTTTATAGTCTAGACCTACTTTTAGATCTGCCATGACATATATGGCATTTATGCTACTCTGTTAAGGCATTTGGTGTGGCCAATAGTGATTAAATGTGTGGCAGTAGTTATGATCTAATATTGTCATCAACTTAAGTAGCATAAAATATTTTTTGAGATTTTATACTATAAAATCCATAGGGAGCACTGCTAATTTTTCCACATGAAGCTGAATATTATATTTTTAAGACAATTGTACATTTATTTTCATATATATTTCAATATTGGAATCAAAGGTATATGATTTTGTCCATTAAAAAACAAAATTTCACTCTTTTTTTATTTTTTTTCAAATTTTGAAAAATTTAAAGTTGAAAGCATTTAAATTTTTGAGAAATTTTTAAAAATTGTCTTGAGTAAGTTACTGTAGGCAAAATTGGCAAACAACAACCAATTTTTACAAATTTAAAGAGAAATAAGGGGAGCTACTCTTTTTACCCATTTGTGTATGTCAAAAAATATAAATCTATAAATCAAGAATAACTGAGTATATTGATGTATGAGATTTTGTTTTTAAGTCAGTGTTAATGATAAAGTGAATCTTTTTTAATAACTTTTCATATATAGAAAAGGGGAAAATTTTGGATTGATAAGGAACCAACTGGGGTTAAATAAAAACTCAAACAAAACTCAAAATCATGCATTCCATCAAATCAATTATTAGCTCTACCTTGACTGGAAAATACAATTGGCTAGAATGGTCTCAGCAAGCGGAGAACACACTCATATTCAATGATCTATGGTTTGATATTTGTGATGGGACAACACAACCAACTAAACTAATAGGGAATGTAAATGACATTCAGGCATGGAATAAAAAAACTAGAAGGCTTTAGCCTTGATGATGGCATTAGTAGATGGAGATGTGTTACATCATATACATGGGTGAAATACACCATGGGAAGCATATTATAAACTAAAGGAACTATATGACTCCCATTCAAAGTTGGAATTCATTTAGTGGTAGTTGAAATTTTTTAACCTAGAGTTGAAATATGGTGATGTTATGAGATTGGCTTCATAGATATGTGCTATCAAACATGATGTTGAATCAATAGGTGTCAAAATCAACATATACATGGTAAGATTTATAAAATCCATTCTTCCCAACTATTCAAGCTATTTTGAGTCTCTACAAGAAAGTAATCAGTTGAATAATCTCACATTTGACTAATTGGTTGAAAGGGTGGTAGAAAGAGAAAATGCATTTGAAAGGAAAAAAAGCCACAAAAGGTGAAAGTGTGTGCTATTTCAAAATAAATTCTTCCAAACCATCAAATAAGGCTACATCTTCCAAATATAAAGGAAATAACAAGTACAAGGGAAAAAGTGGCAAAAAATAAAATCATGATGGTCAAAATGAAAAATAGAATGATGAATGGAACCTCTATTGTGAATGATGTGACATAAAAGGTAGCCATGAGACTCATGAATGTAGGACTCCTAGGGAGAAAATTGAATCATACCTTAAAAATAAAGAGGGAAACTCAAATAAATTGTCAAAAGAGTCAAACTTAGTCCAATTCACCAGTGAATTTGTGTTTTCTAGTACATATGATGAAGCAAATAGTGTTTTAATCAATTCCACATGGTTTGATGCTTTGGTTCTTGATACTAGTGCCACTCAACATATGAATTTATGAAAAGACTTCTTTGAGTAGTACATTGAAGAATTTTTTTGTCTCAATATACCTCATAGATAGATCAAGTCTACAACCATAGGGAAGAGGTACAATTTGACTCAAGTGTCCAAGGCTTCTAAAATACAAACTTGAGAATGTTCTCTACCTTCTTTTATTGAAATGAGACTTGTTGTCCCTAGTGCTCATAAGGAAAAAAGGCCATTCCACTCTATTAGATAATGGTGATGTCACAATTAGGAGAAAAAGTGACAATGCAATCATCTTGACTGGATATGAGGAAGGGAACTACTTAAAATGAAGGGTGAGCCATAAAATTCAAGGAATTATGCTCATCTTGTGGAAGGTAAATGTCTCCAAACATGTTGTGGCATTCTCTATTTGGGAACACTCACTATGAAAACATTTGTGTTTTAACAAATAATGGTGTTTTTGGAATGCCTACATTATCTATAAAATTACATGAGAAGTGTGAAGCTTGCATCTTGGATAAACATGCAAGAGAACCATTTCTAAAGTCATAGTGGAAAGTAGATAGAAAATTATAGCTTATTAATTTAGACTTGTTTTCTCTTCCAATCCTCTCTATTGGTGATCATAAGTACTTCATGATATTCATTTATCACTACAATAGGGTGACATGGATATACTTTCTAAAAATAAAATCAGAAGGCTTCAATAAAAAGTTTTAAATAATGACTGAAAATGAAGCACAAACCTACATCGAGACACTTAGGTTAGATAATAGTGGTGAATTCACATGAAATAATTTTGAATCATATCTTGAGTAAAATAGGATCAACCACCATCTCATAGTTCCTCACACTCTGAAAAAAAATGGAGTACTTGAAAGAATGAATAGAACTATGATGAATATGGTTCACGCAATTTTGTATTTCAAAGGGGTAAATCTTCACTTTTAGGTCGAAGAAGATAAAATAGAAGTATAACTTTAAAATATATCACCATCAACAACTCTTAAATCAAAGAATCTATATGAGATGTTGTGTGTTCACCTCCCTTTAGTGAAACATCTTTGGATTTTTGGATCCACTTATTATGCATTGATTCCAAAGGAGAAGAGAAACATATTGGACCATAGGAGTAAAAAATGCATCCATTTGGGATATTCTAATTGTTCCAAGGCATTCAGGCTATATGATAATAAAGAGAAGAAGTTTATTATTGAAATAGAAGTTATCTTTTGTGAGACTACAAAGGACAAAGAGAATATTGATTAGCAGTTGAGTCGACTAGAAAAATATGCAAAGTTTGATGTTTACAAAGAGAGTGATTTCAATTTTCAAGACAATGAGTGGGGGACACAAAGTTGAGAATCTATTTATTTTATATTGTCTTTCATACATGATCTTGAAACTCCTCCTAAAAGAGAGAGTGAAACTTCATTAGATATTCAACAAGGGATAGTAAAATAGAGGGTAGATAGTGAAGGAAATTTAGAAGATAAACATAAAGCACCTACAACATAAAAAAATATGCCTAATTGGTCTATTCAAACACTAAAATATGTGAGGATTAATGAATTTGGGAACTTAGGCACTCAAAGTGCACATGAAACTTCATCTTAACCAAAAAATTCTATTGATGAAGTTTAGAACATGATTAGAAAACTCACATTGGATGATTCTCAAGAACTCAATGTTGCATTTGATTCAGAACCAACAACTTTCAAAAAAGCTAAAAAGCTTAACTCTTAGATAAAATTAGTGAAATATGAGTATAATTCATTGGTGAAAATGGGACTTGAAATTTGGTTGATCCACCATATGGTTGTAAATTGATTGGCTATAAGTGGGTCTATCACAACAAATACAAGGCAAAGGGCTCACTTGACAAGCAAAAATCAAGGCTTGTCACAAATGGGTATGATAAAAAAGAAGTAATTGACTATAATGAAACCTTTGTACCTACAAAAAAATAGACTACCATTCATACCATGTTGGCTCTGGTAGCTCACAATAGACATAAATTTCACCAAATGAATGTCAAAATTGTATTTATGAATGGAGACCTTAAGGAAAATATGTAATGACACATCTTGATGGTTTTTTAATAAAGGGATAAGAGCACAATGTGTGTAAATTGGAAAAATAACCATATGGTTTGAAATAAGTCCCTTGAGCATGGTACAAAAAATTATTTGAGCACCTCATGAACATGAACTTCAAACATTTTGAGTTTGAAGATGAAACTCTTTTCATCAAAACAATTGATAAAATAGTTGTATTTATGGTGGTGTATGTTGACTATTTTCTCATCACAGGACATAATGAATGTTAAACTACAAAATTCAAATTAGATTTGATGAAAAACTTTGAAATGATTGATTTGGGTTATCTGCATTACTATTTGGGTATTGAAGTAATTTAAAAACCAAAGTATTTCTTCATCACTCAATATAAGTACATTGATGACATTCTAAGCAATTTAAAAATAGAAGATTATAAGTCTCTCAACATGCCCATGAAATATAATCTCAAATTGACATCTAAATATTGAATATATTTGGTTGATTCCACTAAATATATATAACTCATTAGAAGTTTGATTTATGTGACTACCACTTGACTAGATATATCATATGCAGTTGGTGCCTTCTCAAGATTCATGAAAAAAACCATGGAGAGTCATTAGGTATCAAAAAAAAATGGTCCTCAAATATCTCAAAGGCACACAACATTTTGGGCTCAAATACTCTAGGGCATGAGACTTCAAACTTGTTGGGTATTAAAATTTTGACTATATTAGTGATTATGAAGATGGAAAGTCCACCTTAGGTTTTTTAATAAATTTGGGAACAATAATTATCAGTTAAAAATCTAAGAAGCAATCAGTGCCAATAATTTCTTTAGTAGAAGAAAAATATATCGCTATTTCAGAGGCAACTCAATAGATCTTATGGTTCAGAAGAGTTCTTTTAGATTTGTAGGAGCAATAGGTTTCATCAACACCCCTCATGATTAACAACAATTCTAAAATATAGATGGCAAAGAATCTAGTCTTTCACAGTCAAACCAAACACATAAATACCAAATTTAATTTGATTTAGGAATATGTGAAATATATAAGTGTCAAGTTACAACATTGCCCAATAACAGAGCAACCAATAGACATCCTGACAAAGGAACTTGGATGAGAAAAAATTGAAAACGTTTAGAGGAATGCTTAGTCTAAAAATGACCCATATGGATTAAGGGGGGATGAAATATTATTGTAGTTAATATTTCCTAATTCTTAAGAGTTTTTTGTACATTTTATTTTGTCTTCTTGTCTGTAGCTTAAGATTCCCATAGGTAGTTGAATCAACTTCTTGGTAGGTGAAGAGATTTGCCAAATTTTGGATTTAAATTGTAATGTTTTCTTCTCTTTCAATTTGAATCATGAAATAGAATTTCATTGCCATTCCAAATAATGTTATTTGACATTCTCTCCTCAAACATAAAATCCTTCAATAATTTCATGCATCTCCATTAGGAGGTCACTTAGGATTTTTGAAAACATATCATATAATTAAGAAATATTTATTTTTGGAAGGAATCAAAGGGGATGTCCATAAATATGTGGTGGAATGCATGGTATTTTAAATATATAATAAAGGTGAAACCATTAAGAACACATATTTTTTAGCCTTTATCCATCCCTATCCAACATTAAGAGGAGGTTTCCATGGATTTTATTACTAGGTTACCATAGTCTAAGGGTAAAATTGTTATCATGGTAGTTGTGAAATGACTCACAAAATATAATAATTTTTTCTCCTTATAATAATTTTTTTTCCAATATAGTATCTTCTACTTATCTCAATATGGTTCAAAAATTGTAAGATACTCTAAAGATCATTGTAAGTGACTGAGATCCCATATTTAATAGTAATTTATAGAATGCATTATTTTCATGTTTGCAAACCTAGTTGGCTCATAACTCATCCTATCATCCTCAATATAATGTATAAATAAAGGTATTTAACTAATGTATACAAGGGTATCTTCATTGTTTTGTTTCTAACAAATAGGATAAATAGGTTCATTGGCTGCCACTCATTGAATGGTGGTATAACACTTCTTTTCACAGTTCTTCCAAATTGTCTCCCTTTATGTAATTGTATGGGTATGACCCCCATCCATCACTTTATCCAAGACATTTAATCTCAAGGTTTGAGGTATTGCTGAAAAAATTCACCACCAATAGGAGGTTCTAGTTAGTTTGTGAGAAAATTTAGCAATGACATAAAATAGAATGAAGCAACAAATATATAAAAATTGTAGTGAGTGTAATTTTGACATAGGTGATTGGGTCTTTGTGATTTTAAAACCATATAAGCATATGTCTATAAATAAATAAAAAAAGATAACAAGGTTTCCCCTAAGTATTATGGCCCTTATCAAATCTTGCAAAAAATTGATAGTGTGGCATACAAGATGGAATTTCCCCCATCCACTAGCATACATCCATTATTTCATGCATCTTTCCTAAATAATGTAATTGAACATAAAATTTAAACTAAAATTAAGTTATATAAATTGTATGAATAAGGATGAGTCATTATAGAGCATGGATATATCCTTCACACATACACTAAGTAATTATATACCAGAGTGATTAAGGAATATTTGAACAAATGGAAGAATGCATTTTGAATATGTAATATAGGAGGATGAAGTGTTCCTAAAATAACATCCTAATTTGATTGAATTTTGAGGAAAATTTTATTCTAAAGGGGAGGGGTATTAACATATAGCTTGTTTAGGGATGTGTGGCTAACTTGTGGCTTACATACCTTCAAATTATCTTATTACATTTATCGATGTTATTAATATGGTCAACCTATGGATAAATACTAGGTAAATAGAGTATGTATATGAGGTAGTGATTATTATTTTATGATCATATTATGAATTTTTATCTTACTATATTATTATAGAGGTTTCCCCCTCAAAGTGGTTCAATTATATTGATTAAGTATTCCGATCTTATATCGATTATTGTGTGGGTCTATTATATCTTTGCTTATTTATGTGATATATTATTCCATTGTGCAAACATTTAAGTAATTTTATTAAATTTTACTTGTGAATTGTTTTAGAAACTATGTTTCTATAGTTTTAAAACTATTTAGTGACAGTCATGAAGGGATACATGGTGATCTATTTTATAGACATTAATAGATGAGGGGTTTACCATAATAATCATAGCCATTGTAAAAAAATAAACATAGAGTTTATTTTCCATATACTTCAAAATATATAAAAAATTCCTAGGGTTCCTTATATATACCATATGAAGCCTCTTTTATCTATTTGATTTGTGGTCCACTTGAGAGAATTGTATCACATAGGGAAGTTACTCTCATTATACCTTATAAAACAAGGTTAGCAGGATACATGGTTTTTAATTTGTATTTAGTGATTTAAAACATTGAGATGACACTAATAAACAAATAGGCAAGTGTATTTGAGATCCCACACAATCATTCAGCCCTTGCCTAGATCACCCTTATACCTTGATTTTTGCATGTATTATATTTGTAGTCATTCACATATTTTATTCATATTTTTATTGTATTCATAACAGTATCAATGAATGAATGTTTTTTTCATATGGTACATAGCATTATGTAAGTTTTTGTAAAATATTTTCTTACATTCCAAGATGCTATTCATTACATTTATACATGATTAAGATTTAATAATATTTAAAACCTTACCTTAGAGAAATATAAAATATTTTTTACTTCATATTTTTATAAAATTAAATCTCACTTTCTTCCCATAACTAATAAACACTAAATATCCTCTATGTAATATTTTGTTAACAATAATCAAAATGTTAATGTTGTTAATACTCGATGAAGTAGAGTCCTTCATGTTTTTCATCCTCTTACATTAAGAAAAATACCTCAATATAAGTTATTTGGCATCCTATATCAATTAAATAGTAATAATATTTATGATTTCATTGTTAGATATATTTTAAATAACACATTTCTATAAATATATACTATTTGAGGCATCAAGTAATACACTTTTACCTAATAATTATGTACCTCCTTGTGTAACTTCTATTATTAATACTATTCAATGGATAAAATAAAGTATTTATTTTAAAAATTAATATATTACCCCAAAAAATATTATTAATACATATTTACCCTTTTATATCCACGTCTTAGTAAAATAATAAGTTGGTTAAAAGAGTACTTGTTGACAATGGATCAAGATTGAAATTTGTAACATCTCTTTCCTAAATTTACTTGGGATAAATGTAAAGGATCTAACCCATTAAAATATAAAAATTCATGGATTTGATAACATTCTATGCCAAGTACTTGAGAAAATTAGTTTGAATGTCACTTTGGGCCCATGCACTCTTGTTATTGTTTGTCAAGTTATGTCTAATGATCTTAACTAAAATATTTTACTTGGTCAACCTTGGATTCATTACATGAATGTCATTTCTTCTACATAACATGCATATATTATGTTTATTTATAAGTATGTATGTATTTATGTATATATATTTTAGATTAATATCCTTTCAAATATTGTGCAATGGTATATCCTATAGAAAGTTATATTACATATATGCAACATTCTTTCATCAAGATCTCCTTGTATACTTCATCTATTTATTTAACCTCATACCACTTCAAAATGAATCTTCAATAAAATTAAATCAATATGGTTTTGTATTTAAATAATTAAACAACTATAAGTACACCATTGTACAAGGGTTGTGAAAACATGCTCAAGTTATTGTTTATACTTTTACTACTTCTACCAATGAAAGGAAAACAAGTCTTGGGTATAATGATATGTCCACCTCTCATGGAATCAATCAAGTTAATCAACTTCCCAAGTTTATACATGCCACACATATGCACTTTGAGAATATTAATCAAGTCAATCATGTTCCTTAATTATCATTACTATATCTTAAACTCATTGATAACATGATCTCACCATAAATTTTGACATTAGATGAATTTTTAAATGATGAGTCCTTTTTGAAATATTTAGATGAATATGAGGATCTTCCTTCCTTCCATCATAAGAAAATATTTCCTCATAAAACAAATTCAAACACATATTTTTGGTTAAAGTGATGATTATATCCCAAAAAAATAATTATATGGTCCCAATATCATTCCTACAACTGCATATATGGAAAATTTATCAACATTACTTAGTGAGGAAAAAATTGAGTTCCATTTTATCACTGAAAAGGATTTGTTTCTAGTCCTCCTAGCATCCATGCTAAAACATTATGAAGGAAAATATTTATATGATTATCTCAAATTATTTACATTTTCATATAATGACATGCATGGAATTGACCCAATGGTAGCTATGCACAATATTGTGTTATATCTAGATGCTAAGGCAATCAAGTAAAAAATAAGGAAAATGTATCCAAAAGTTTTTTTATTATTAAAAAGTGAATTTGAAATGATTTTGGATGTCAACTTAATTTGAATTATTTATTGTATCTAATCAGTCATCAATATTTTACTGGTAATAAAACTTAATGGATATATTCGATGTTGAAAAAATTATTATGATTTTAATAATGCTTATCTTAAAGAATATTTTCCATTACCAAACATAGGTATAATTTTGGATTCCATTATAGGATATGGAATTATATAATTCATGGTTGGTTTCTCATGATATTAAAAAATCAAAATTAATCTGAAAAATCAAGAAAAGACATCATTTATCACACAATGGGGGATTTTGTTATACAATCATGCCTTTTATACTAAAGAATGTAAGATAAAATTATTAATTATCCATGGCACAAATTTTTAATGATTACATACATAAAATAATTTAATATTATGTTTATGATTTATTGTGTAAATTAAAACATTGACAAGACAATGCTATTGATCTATGACAAATATTTGAAAGAGTGAGGCAATATAATGTATGTTTAAATCTAAAAAAGAGTATTTTTGGAGTATCTGTAGGAAAATTATTGGGGTTTATCATTTAAAAAAGAAGCATTAACATTTAAATAATAAAGTAAAATCCATACCTTGTATTCCACCACCAACTAATTTAAAGAAACTTTGATTCTTACAAGGTTACATTCAATCTATATGACATTTTGTGGCTCTATTAATAGATAAAACACAATCTTTCACAAGGTTACTTAATTAAGATACACAATTTTAATGGGATGAATTTTTCAAAATTTTTTTGATTAAATCAAATAATATCTTCTAAATCCACCTATTCTTATACCTCCCATTCTAAATTGAACCCTTTTATTATAAATTTCCTCCATCGATCATGCTTTGGGTGCTATGCTTGCACAATACAGTGATAATCATCATAAATTTTTTGTTTCATAGATTATTAACACACTTATTGATTATGAGAAAAATTATACCAATATTGAAAAATTGTGCTTAGATCTTATTTTATCCACACAAAAACTATGAAACTATTTAATTCATATTTAAATTTATATCATCATTAAAGTTAACCCAATCAAGTATTTTATGTTAAATAACCATCTATTGGGACACATAAAAGTGGGTAATGATTCTAATCAATATTGATTTACATTTTATATCACAAAAATATGTTAAATGGAAAGTTGTTACATGTCAATTAGTTATTTCCCCTTTACATGATCCATTGTCCATAACTTCCTAATTTTGAGACAAATTTAATTTGTATAATATCAATCAAGATATATGGACCATGCATTTTGATGGATATAATATGATATGGGTACATGGGTTTGGATTGTGTTTATTACTCCATAAGGTGAAAAAATTCATTTTACTTTTTGTTTAGGATTTTCATGCATAAATAATATAGTGGAATATGAAGCTCTATAACTAGGCTTATTAACAACACAAAAGTTCCACATTAATTATTTGCATGTATATGGTGATTAAAAACTTGTGATAAACCAAATTATAAACATTTGTCAAACTAAATAGGATAATTTATTCCCTTATAATGACATGGTCCAATGTCTCACACTACACTTGTCTTCTTTCTCCATTGAGAGCACCCGTCCAATGTCTCACACTACACTTGTCTTCTTTCTCCATTGAGAGCACCCCTCACAAACATAATCAACATGATGATTCCATGGGTAGAGCCATATATTTAATCCCAATTTATATCAATGATGATCATGTAATATTTTCTATCCAATAATTATTCAATCCTTCAATTTATATCGATATTATCAATTTAATAGAAGTTTTGGCAGTCATATGAAGTGTAATTAATCTTGAATGGTACATGGATAATATAATTACCCATATAAATTTATTTTCCTAAAAATGTTACATGAGATGATAATATTTGGTTACAATTCCAAGCCATGTGGTATGTACTCATTTTTGGATCACATTTTAAATGATATTTTGAGTGATAATTGTTTTGATGTCTAAATTAGGTTAAATATCAAACTAATATACTCAAATTTCATGATAATGAATGTGGAGGCCACTTTAGTGGTAAAACCATGTATTCTAAGATCTTTTATAGAGGATATTATTGATTGACAATGGAATAATAATTCCATGGATATTATAAACTATGGTTTCAAAGTCAAAGGAACAATAGTCTCAATCATGCTCCATATTATACACTCCAACCTATTATTTCTCCATGCCTTTTCTCTCTTTGGGGATTTGATTTAAATGGAAAAATCAATCCTTAATATTCGTATGGACACACATTTATCATTATATCTACTAAATATTTTAAAAAATAGGTGGAAGTAATATCCCTACAATCTATAATAGGTGAGGCTATTTGAAATATAATACTAATGTATATTATCACATGATTTATAATACCTTATTCAATTGTAATGGATAATTGTTCATCTTTAAAAATAAAAGAGTCAAAAGATATTATGTTAATTTCAAAACATGTCAAACTTTCTCCATCCTTTACTATTCAAAATGAAATGGTAAAGCAAAAGTAACTAATAAAAAATCAATAAAATATTAAGAAAGACCATTGAAAAACATTTAATGGATTGGCATAATCAAATTCTCTACACTCTTTGGGCATATCACACAAGAATATCCACATAAATGAAGATAATGCCGTACTTTATTATTTATAGAACATAAGCTATAATTCGTATTAAGATATAAATACCCTCTTTATGGGTCTCATAAAAATACATTATAAAAGATAATGAGTATAAGTAAAAACATCTACATGAATTGGGAGTGTGTGATAATAAATGCATACATGATCTTAAAAGTTTATCAAAACATATAAAATGAATATATGGAAAGATAATTTGTGATCATTAATTCCAAATTAGTGATATAGTATTGAAAAAAAAATTAAAAGTGTTAGTGTAGTTTTTTATTCCATTTAATAGTTTTTCCCTACAAGTATTTAGTTAGCTTTCTTAGGTGCATTTTTAGGTCATTGTGAAATATAATCCAACATTCATGAGGAAGTGGGGACATGTTTATATTTCAAATATATAATTTACCTTCATAAATATTTAATGACTAATGATGTTAATACTAATATTAAAATATTTTGATTATTGAGCAATTAATTCTTCATGGCTCATGTTTGATTTTGCTATTACATGTAGTTAATTTCTTGGTGCATTTAACTCTATACAATAGATACTCAATTGTGGCCCACTTCAAAATGGTATAAAACATTTTATGGTAGGTGAATGATATTATTCATATCATTAAATCTTGAATTTCATCTTGTATGTCACATATCTATTATTTGTTGACTTAACATATTACAGATTCACCATATCTTAGATTTTAATCTTCTTCTAGGATCCTTTATGGATTTAGATTTAGAAAAAGAAAAAGGGAGAAGGTGTGTTTTATGGTCACATAGAATTTAGTGGGGTTTAATGAAAAACATCTTTTGCCATCATATTCAAAAGGTGTCAAATCCCTAGGATTTATTGTAAACATGACCTAGTTTTGTGACAATCATTTATACCATTTTTGGAGGATTATAGGTCTTTTTGGTAATTTCATGTAAATTCGTACAATCTATAGTCTTCAAGGAGAAATATTTTCTAGGTTTTTGGATATCTTTAGTAGGGCTTGGTTAATTTTTAAGATATGGACTAGATATGGTGTTTTTGAGAAAATCAAGGTTTTCATACTTGTGTGCACTATAAGAAACTCCAACATTGCTGGCACTATGGGAAATGTCAACATATCAAGCACCTAAAATGATGCCTCATACTTTCTAACATGTCAAACCTAGATGAATCTAAAAAGATTTTGTGTTCTTGATTAAAAATCCCTAATGTCAGGACTTTTGACTACAAGATAAGTTAGTTTCCTTGGCATTGGGACTTTTAACTAGGGCATAGTCAACTTCCTTAGCATTAAGGGTTTAGAATACTAGAGTAATTATAAACCCTAGAATCAATATTTTAGACTGTAAGAGTATACCACTTCCTTTGCATTAATATTTTGGACAATAAGATCATTCATAAACCCTAACACTTGTACAGAGGGGCTACAACCTTGATGTTTTTTATTGTTGTAAGAATCATCAAACATCTTGACATCAAGACTTTGAGGTGCTTGTGAACTCATAAATCCTAGTAAAAAAAGGTTGTGAAACCCTAATTCCATACTCTAATTTTTGAAATTTTGACTATAAGAGTAGTCCAAAACCCTAACAAGTGCACATGTACTCCCAACTCTAATGATAGTGATGAGAATGTCAAATTTAAGATGACAAGTTGTGACACTATTCATTTTCAAAAAATTATAATTTTTGGGATGATTTAACTCTCCCATCAATTACATCAATCAAATTTAGGGGTGATAGCTCCCAAATTTTATCTTAGCCCCTAGTCATAAGGGAGTTAAGCACTTGGTCACATGCAACCTAAAATTGCTTAAATTTTACACTTAGGGGGCATAATTTTTTTTATGGGGAAGTTTTCACCAATTTTTTTCAAAATATTTTCACACCCAATTTTTTAATATAAAGTAGAGAACATTATTTTTTACCATCAATAAACATTCAAATGTCCATAACTTTCAAACTATGAGGTGTAATTTTTTTGAAAGTGTAAGTTTTTTAGAGCTCTATACATTGGTTATATTATTATTCATTGTAAATTTAAACCTATGAATATTTTTTTTGGGGGGGGTTCACATTCATAGTCTACAACACACATAATTCAACACATACTTCCTTTCTGCATAATGGATCAAAGTCTCATTCTAAGTCTTACACCATTTAACTATAATGGGGGGAAATTAAAAGTGTAAATCCTCTTAAGGAGAAAAGGCTTACACCAAATCATAATGGGTAAAATAATAGAATTGAAATCTAAAGTAGAGAATGTGAAAAGGCAAAATGAAGTGATGAAGCCTATGGTCTATTTTGCCTATTTATTTCTCCTGGCTTAATCTTTCATATCAAATCTACAACATCTCACATCAAGTATGGTACACATTTAAAAAAAATATTTGTAAAATATATCATCATGAGGGGTCATAAGTAGGATAATCCACTCTTAAATTTTATCCAATGTGAATTCGATATGTTTCAAGACTTTTTTACCAAGTTCAAATCACTCAGGTTATAGTTAAAGTTTTTTGGCACTGACAAAAAGGATGATCAATTGATTATTTCCATCCTTGCCAAATTGGGTTTTGTTTATTATATATTTGTTTCTAATATCCATGTATCCAATCATGCCATTAGAGATATTATCACTCAAAACATGTACCTACATGTAAATGAATCTTCTGATTTATTACACATGGCTCTTATGCACCTAATTCCTTAGATTTAAATGTTAAAGAGTATTTCAGTGTCTTGTTACAATAATGGAATTATCCCCCAAGGTGTAGGACTCTTATGATCCTTGGGATGAACCTATATATTAAGATAACTTATTTCTATTCTAGATTCATCTAGTTTAGGACTAGTACATAGACCTAAAAATAAGAATAAAATCTACAACTAGTGTTAAACCTAAAATCAACAATGGGAAATGGATGGAAAAGGTAAGAGATTGGTATAATGTAAAATGTGATGTACTAAGAATAGAGAGAGTGCCTCACCCTCTTAATGACACAATAAAACTAATATAATGAATACAATAACCTCAAATCAGGTGTACTATATAGGTGTTTCACATGGATGTAAGGGAACACATTGTAGTGTTAAGATGGATGACAAACAATCCATAGATAATGCCTACAAAGACATGTGTATACACATCATGAGACTTGTAGAGACTTTTGGTTTTGCATATATGTACAAACGGAGGATATAAATGAGAGTGAAAAATATCCATATACAAGGATCAATAACCATGAAATGCACATAAGACATAAAGCATGAAGTGAAATAAATCATTTATTATTAATTTCAAGGTCTAAGGAAAAATTAAAAACTTGAATAAGTAGAGATTTTTTATACTAGGAGAGGGATATTGGAGGAAAATTTTAGTAGTTTTATGATTCTTATAAAATTCCAACTCTTTTATAATAAAAATTAGGGTTTATATAGTGATGGGAAAAGCCCTGCATAATCAATTCGCCATTAGAGGTAGTAAGTAGGGACTTGAACTTAGAATTGGTGTCTAGAGATCAAGGTTGATTAAGAACATCAATATAATTGAAATAAATACTATAAGACATGATTATTCAACTTATATCTATAAATTTGATCATGGAAGTAACTGGGAGGCCACTTATGAATCCACATGTTTATCTTACAATGAAGGACATTTAGGTAGTCAAGGGTGGAATGTGATAATGTTACGACATTCAAAAAACTAATCTACATTTAATTATGCTCTAATTAAATTCCATTTATGCCTAATCAAGATCAAATACCATACTTATTTATAACATCAAACTATTGATCCACTTAGACTACCCCATTAACATGAGACTACATAGATGTCTATTTAGGTTTTTCCTTGTCATCCTATATAGGTAATGTATTTATTATACATGTCCCCTTTTAGGACCATATTCACACTAGTCCATGTGCACTCCATTATTTTATCAAGTATTATGTGTGGTTGTGCATGGATAGATATGTATATTATATGCAAAATGTACCATATATAGACTAGTATATATGCAAAGAGTGCACACTAGTCCGTGTGTAAAGAGTGTGCACTAAAGATTATGTAGAGAGTTTATTGTGAAGTGTGACTATGATTTTTTGAATGAAACTAAGGGATACATTTTGTCTAAATTCATAATGGCCCAAACTCAATCTATTCTTAGTCTCTTTTGATGGTCTTTTTAGTTTTCACCTTCATCTATCTTGTATTGGCCAGTGAAGGGGATGGTGTGCAACCAAGATTGCAATCTATGTTTTACAAGGGAACAAATGTGAAACTCTATGATCTAGTGTGAGAAGTCATTATTTTAGTGTGAGGATTTATTTTAATGATATAATGTAAGAAAATTTAAGATCATGAGCATGATCTTCATGATTTAGAATTGTTCCCTATACACTAGTCTCTTTCACTACTAGAAGTCAAGGAAAACCATGCATTTTAATTTATGTGTCATTTTGATGATATGAAAAATCATTTCATGGGGAATGCATTAATAACTCTTTATAGGCATGGATAAACACTAATTTGAGGTGCAAAACTAAGTTAAAATTTGAGTACAAGCATGGATAGTAAGCATCTATGCATAGACTTGATTTTAGAGAACTTGATACTGTATAAGTGGGAAACCTCCTATGTGTTCCTTATCAATTTAGCATATGATGAAGGGGTAACTTAGAAATTCAATACTTTTTATAGATTTTTCAAGCCATTTTCCTACTAAGTAGGATCTAGTAGCTTTTAAGCAATCCATTGGGTATGGAGTCACCTAGAATTCCTTGCTTTTCTTTTTCTTGATTATTATTAGGTGAGATAAGCCCACTTAACCTTATAAAAATATGGGATAGATTAAATAAATAAAAAAAATAAAAAAACTATGCCAAAAAATACTTAGAGGAATGACAAAACTAAGCTAATAAAATTATATATAAGTATTTCAAGCAAATGAAATTATTCTAAACAACATGTGTGCACAACACTTATGGAAATTAAAACCTCTATAATACTATTTACAATGGTGTTCATGATCATCATAGATAGTACTTGAGATGAATCCTATTGATAGTGATAGGTAACACTTCTCTACTTGGCCTTATAAGATGGTATGTATTAGCTTACTTGAAAATAACTATGGTATATGGGCCACTCCAGATAGCATCAAACTTTTTATGCTTCCTAGACTTTACCCCATCTAAGTCCCATTTTAGTACTAAGTCTCCTTAATTGAATATTATGTCAACATCCCTTATATCAAATATTCTCTTGGTATGTGCTTGATGAAGCTCCTTTATACATATAGCCTACACCCTAAATTCTTTGATCTCCATTATCTCAGCTAACCTTACTATCATGGGGTCACTATCATTCACTTCCAATTGATGAGTTAGCTTTGATGAATGTAATTCAATAGACCTAGGAAAAATTTCTTACTTTCCATAGACTAACATGAATTGTGAATTCACCAACACCATTTATGATGTTAATGGATCTAACCAGTGGGCTATCTTGAACTTGGTATGCTAGGATTGTTGATTATCTTCCATGGTTAACTTAATGATGTAAACCAAATTCTTTTTAGATGATTCAATCAAACCATTAACTTGGGGGTAATAATTCGAGAAGGTGATCATATGGATATTATGTCTAACTACCCATTCATTAATGTTATCTCTAAGGGAAGCCAATGCATTATCTAATATAATAATGGTTGAGACACTAAATCTTGAAATAATGCTTGCATAAAAATCTAGGATGAAAACCCCTCTAGCTTCCTTGTGTGTTATTTCTCTGTTCACCTTATGAAGTAGATATTTTTAGTGAGGATCCATTTGTTACCTATGCTTGATATTATATTTATCATACTGATGAAGTCCATGCCCCACTATGGGAAGGGATGATTAGTTTGTATTAGGTATAGGGGTAGGGTTACCAATTTTTACTTTCTTACAAATAAGGCACACTTTTTGTAACATCATAGCTATGCATGCACATATTTATATAGATTTGGCCAATAATATCTAGCTCACATGATTTTCATTGTAGTGACCTTCAACAAATAATGGCCTCTTTTTGATCCATTATGGAACTCTTTTAGGATCTTATTCACCTAATTTTTCTATATGAATCATAAGAGGTTTCCATTTATATCTCTTATAAAAAGTGCATGGTTGATAAACACATAAGGAATGGCTTGTAATATAAAGTATATATGATTGGATTTATTCAAGCCCTATGGAGACATGCTGGTATGAAAGAAGATCCCCATGATCTTAGTCCAACTTGCTAGGGTGCCTTGGTATTTTGGTTGGTTCTCATGCAATGCAATAATTACATAGTCTTCATTCTTCATATCCTCTACTAGATGATCATAGAGTCCCTTGCCTCACATTATTTTGGTGATTTGGATGTCTATGTCATGTTAAATAATGTTTGTGACCCAATCAAATCTCTTCTCATCAATTTCCTTGATAAATAATAACTATTTCATACTTAAGTGTAAGACCATGAAATGGATTTTTCTAATAGAGAGCATGTGATTGCATTTTTTGAGCAATTTTATTACTATAACGGTATGATTCTATACAAATTTGTAGTATATCTCATAATACTTGAGTGCCTAAATAAATAAATTCATAGACTACTCTAACTGGTCTTTTTTCTACTACACAAGAATGGTTGAGATGCCTTTAACACTACCAAATTCATAAAAGATGAAATAATTATTGTAATTTGGGTTTGTTACCATAAGATCCTCTATGATAGTGTCCTTGATGTCCTAAAAACTACCTCAACCTTCTTGGGTCTAGATAAATTCAATGCTCTTATTAAGATTTTTTGTGAGGGGCTTGACTAGAGTTATAAAACTCAACACAAACCTTCTGATTTATTTTTCCTAAGAAGCTTTGGAGACCCTTTTTGTGACCTTGGAAAGGGAGTGATAGAATGGACTAGACTCATTTGGGATCAATTAAAAGTCCCTCTTTGGAGATGATGTGTCCCATAATTTTTCCTTAATGTACTATGAATACACACTTGTTTAGGTTTAGAGAGATCCCAAACTCTCAACATTTTTTAAATACTTGCTCTAGGTGACCCAAATGATCCATTTCACACTTGGAAAAAATAGTCATATCATCAAGGTAAACTAAGCTACTGATGTTGAGGATTCACTTGAATGCCATATCCATGGCCCTCTATAAGGTATCTCTTATGATTGTTAAACTAATGGGAATAATTTGGTATGATAAGGTATCCCACTTAGTGGTGAATGCAATTTTGAATTTATCACATTCCCACATAAGTACCTAGTTATATCATGAGTAACCATCTAATAGTGAAAACCTTTATATGCCTATGACCATTTATTTATATAATTTACTCCATTTAAGGGATGTGGTAGTCATGTGAAGATTGAGTTTTCATTTTGGTTGAATAAAGTGTAGTTTACATCAACTAGGCTAGGAGTGTATGGCCCTATGTGATTATTTAACATAGACTTAGCCTTGATGGTCACCTTAGTCCCATATCTAATTCTGAGTAGTATGTACAACCAATCTAAGGATATATATCCACCCATATTTGTTATGAAATATCAAGAGAGGCATATAGAAAAGAAAGGGGGTAAGTTGATGGTTGTGATGTCTTATACAATGGAAAGTCTTAAACATGCATGTAGAGTGAGACTTATACCTTTGATAATTCCCATAGTTTTGATTTCTATTCCATCTAATTAGATGACCCCTTTTAAGATAGGAAAATATGCTATACCTAACATATATGTGTTTTTCTTCAGCATGATTGAGCTACTCACTCCTAAATCTATCATATAATTATATATGTGATGCTCACTAATGATCAAAGAGATGTAGAAATGGGGTGGCTTCTTATTTATGCACACTATTTCCTTAGGTTGACATAGACTTGTGTGTATAGTAGGTGAAATATATGATGGCTCATTAGGTTGGAATATTCTTAGAGCATCCTACAATAAATTATTTTGGGAAGGAATAAAAAGAGAATCCCACATAGAAACATTCAGTCTAGTCTTATTCATCTACTCAAATGTCTTAATGGGAATTTGAGTCCCTTTAATATACATATTTTTAATTAAAGTCTCTTCTTGCACCTATGCACTAGTATGGGACTAGTTTTATTTATATGCAACCTATTTGATATACATTGAAGGTTGCATAGGTACTTTGATTTGGATATATATGCATTAAACTTGGGGCATAGAACTTGAAGGCACTAAAGAAGAAGGTTCCTCCACCATTATTTTTTCTGAATCTTTTCTTAAAAGTTATTGGGTTGCTTCTTGCACTCAAAATTTCATTCTAGTTCACATAATTGAAGTTAACCTCTTTCTAATTTAAGAGGGTGTATCTATCCTACTCTTGCATTCACATTTATAGTTCCTCCTTTGTTTGATATGAAATAGATGGAGGATCTTGAGGAAGTGGTACATTTTGCATCATAGGTGCCTCATTAATCACTCTATTCACACACATAAATTAATCATGTGGGTGATCACTCAATTAAAACCACTCATAGTCTTGTTCCACCTTATTTTGTATAGGTACAAGATCTTTATAATTTCTCACAATATTAGGATTTGGTACATAAAATGGTCTGTAATATGTGATCTAGTTCTATGTCTACATAGCATGTTGGTAGGTAGGTTTTTTAAATTGATATAGGGTTGATAAATCTTGTAATGATACAATTAATACATTTTGGGTACCACTAGCTCATTTTAAAATATCGTTAATAAGGACTTGACCTTGTGTATCTTACTGAAGGGCACATAAGTTGATGGATTTAATAGGCTAACAACAACAAGAATGAGTACTAGATTTGGAATGAGAGGTAGGGTAGATGAACTTATACATGGGGCCTCAAGATATAAGGACATGGGGGGTCTGGGCATAATTCTACCTACTTAAATCAAGTATTTTTATACATGCATAATGACCTCATAGGCATCTGGTAGTACTACACCTCCTATATATTAGATCATCATGACCACATCAATATTCAATGCTCTTAAAAATTATAAGAATGTAGTGTTAGTATTTGACCTTAATAAGAGTGGAAATCAGTCCCAAGTCATATGGAATATAATGTTAAAGTTGAAAATTTTCTCATGTGGATCCCTTTTAATGGTCATGAGTTGATCCATCAGTGATATGTGGTCACTCTTTTCTTCAAAATTCCTACATAGTGTCATGCCCAACTCATCCTAATTATGAATAAAACCATGTTTCAAGATATGATACCATTGGAGTGATCTCCCTTTCAAAAAAAAGGCAATGAGTCATACTAAAATGTTATTTTTTTTCACATTATGGATGGATTAAATATTTACTATGTACTATATGTGATCTATAAGTGTAGTTGAATTTTGTCTAGTAAAGTAGGGGTGATCTTAAGAACAACTATGGGAATATAATCATAATAGGGAAGGATAAATGGGAAACCTCCATTTAGTGAAACAAAGGGTTGGTTTTTCATTATATCCATGAATGGAATAGGGAATAATCTTCCTCTATGTGTAGGGAATCATCCAAATATAGGTGTAGAATAAACTCTAGGAGAAAGTCATATTACATTGATAGCCCTTATGATAGGATAAAAAGATACACTAAATATCCATCTTATAAAGATTGTATGTAGATTAAATAAATTAAAATTAGTACCCCTTGAAGATGATCTCATCTATCTTGACATATAGATGGAAGGTTGATCTTTCTAAACTAGAAATGCTTAGATTCATCAAGTGCTCTATGGAGTGTCTTAAAAACTTGAATAAATAAGATTAAAACTGATCCCATAACCAAATTTTAAACTTGGTCCCATCAGGTGTGCCATAAACTATCATCACTTGAAACATTCACTTGCATGTGAATGTCTCTCATGATTAATTATGCATAGATCTTCTATGCTTAGTGCCTTAGAATTATGCATCAGATAGAGATTTGGTGTCTCATTATAATAATGGGACCATCCCATAAGTTGTGGGACTCTTAAATTCCTTGGGATAAGCATATATATTAGGCCAGCTTCCTTTTATTTGATATACACTTAGTTCAGGACTAGTGCATACACCTACAAAGAGAATAATGAAATCTATAACTAGAGATAAACCTAAACTTGACAAGGGAGAAACGGATGGAAAAGGTAAGAGATTGATGGAATCTAAAAGGTGATGCACCAAGAATAGAGTAAACACCTCATCTACTTAATGACATAATAAAACTAACAGACTGAATGCAAAAACTTCAAATCGGGTGAATTACATAAGTGTTTTTCATGGAGGTAAGGGAACCTGACACAATGTTAGGAGGGATGAAAAATGGTCCATAGATAAAACCTATGTATAAATATGTATACACAACATGAGACTAGTAGATACTTTTGGTTATATGTAGAGGTGCAAATGGAGGATGATAATGAGAGGGACAAATATCCACAAACAAGGATCAACAACCATGAAATGCACACATAACACATAACACGAACAAAAGTAAATCAATTATTATTATTTTCAAGGTCTAAGAAAATATTAAAAACTTGAATAGGTAGAGTTTTGTTATACTAGGAGATGGAGCTTGGATAACAATTTTGGAAATGTTATGATGCTTAAAAAATGTCAACCCTTTCACAATAAAAATTAGGGTTATATAGCATTGGTCAATGCCCTACATAATTAATTCACCATTACAGGTGATAGGTAGGAACTTGAACTTGAAAGTTATGTCCAAATCTTGAGGTTGATTAACATAATTAGGATATTTGTAATAATTACTATAATCCATGCTTATTTAGCTTGGATCTAGCAATTTGATCATGAAAGTAGCTGGGAGGCTATTTATGGATCCATATGATCATTTGATAATGAAGAATGTCTAGGTAGCCAAGGTTGGTGTGTGATAATGTTATAAAATTATAATATCCACCCTATATTTAATTTTATTCTAATTTGATTCAGTTGATTCCCAATTGATCTCAATTATCATCCCTATTTATAATGACCAACCATAGATCCACCTAGACTAGCCCATTGACGTGCAAATATGTAGTTGTATCTTTAGGTTATACTTGTTCATCGTATATAATAAGTGTAGTTATTGTGAAAATACCCTTTTAGGACCATATTCAAACTATTCCATGTGCACTCCCTTCTTTAAATAGTCTAGTGTATGACTACACATAGATAACTAAGTACATTATGTGTAAAGGGTGTGCATTAAAGATTACATAGATAGTTGGTTATGAAATGAAACTAGAAGTTTGTGTATGGAATTGAGGGATAAATTATACATAAATTCAAAATGGCCTAAAATCCTTCTTGATGTAGTCTCTTATGATGTTCTTCACAATATACACCTTCATTTATTTTTTGAGCTTGAGGTTGATTAACATAATTAGGATATTTGTAATAACTACTATAATCCATGATTATTTAGCTTGGATCTAGAAATTTGATCATGAAAGTAGCTGGGAGGCCATTTATGGATCCATATGATCATTTGATAATGAAAAATGTCTAGGTAGCCAAGGTTGGTGTGTGATAATGTTATAAAATTATAATATCCACTCTATATTTAATTCTATTCTGATTTGATTCAGTTGATTCCCAATTGATCTCAATTACCATCCCTATTTATAATGACCAACCATAGATCCACCTAGACTAGCCCATTAACATGCAAATATATAGTTGTATCTTTAGGTTATACTTGTTCATCTTATATAATAAGTGTATTTATTGTGAAAATACCCTTTTAGGACCATATTAAAACTATTCCATGTGCACTCCCTTATTTAAATAGTCTAGTGTATGACTACACATAGATAACTAAGTACATTATGTGTAAAGGGTGTGCACTAAAGATAACATAGATAGTTGGCTATGAAATGAAACTAAAAATTTGTGTATGGCATTGAGGGATAAATTATACATAAGTTCAAAATGGCCTAAAATCCTTCTTCACCTAATCTCTTATGATGGTCTTCACAATCTGCACCTTCATTTATTTTATGTTGGCTAGTGAAGGGGATGGTATGCAACTGAGATTGTAGTCTATGATTTACAAAGGTGTAGATGTGAAACTTTGTGATTTGGTGTAATAATTAATAATTTGAGTTAAAGGAAGTCTTTTAATGAGAGTGTGAAAGAATATTGAAAATCATGAGTGTGCTCTTCATGATTTAGAATTATTCCTTGTGTAATAGTCTATTTCACTTCTTGAAGTCAGGGAGACCTGTGCACAATAACTTATGCATCATGTTGATGTGATGAAGGATATTTGCATGGGGAATTAATTATGAACTATTTATATACATGGATTAACACTTAGTTGAGTTGTAAATGTGAGCTGACTATTGAGTGTGAGCATAAATGGCAAGCATCTACACATAGACTTGATTTTAGATAACTCAATATTATGTAAGTTCACAACCTCATATACAATAATTATGAGTTTATAACCTACTGAATGGGTGACTTATAAAGTTAATAGGATATCCATGAACCATTCCATCCTTAAAATTTTTTGGTGTTAACTTGACTTGAAATCAAAATAAGCTCATCCAAATGTGTACACTAAAGTCATAAAAATCACATGCTTTAATTATGAGTCGTGATAAATAAAAGGCTTAGAGTAGTAAGGATAAAAAACATAATAAGGACATAGAAGAAAGAAAGGGTTATAAATATGATGCCAAGCCAAAAGCATAAAAATATTCCTCTATTTTAGATGGGAAACACAAGAAAGAATGACTCACATGTAGCTAATGTAATAAATTTGGTCATGATGAATCCAAATGCATGAAGAATTAGATTGACAAACAAATAAAAAGGATTGAGAAGCACATTATCAGTGTCCTTGATTCTTATTATAAGATCTCATCATCATAGTAGTCTTCTAAGGCCAAAGATAGTAAGAAGGGAAAAAATAAGGGCAATGCACTTATCATAGTTTCATCTAAGCCTTTCACATGAGTTATTTATTTTGGTGCATCAGACCATATGGATTCATCACAAGTTATGTTTTCATCTTTGGAGCCTTGTTCTATGCCTTCTATTTTATTGAGTGATGATGCTTCCATAACATTTGGTGGGAGTGGATCTATTGAAGTGAATGATTGGACATTTCATGATGTTCTATATATTCCATCTTTATCCACTAATCTCCTATCTATTTATCAAATAACTCACATTGGTTTGGATAAGAGAGTTGAGTTTACACCTAATTATGTGTCTATTAGGAAAATACATAGTGATTCCATTGTCACTTTTTGGAAAGCAGATCACCAATCCTAATTGTATACTTTCTCACATTTTACACCTAATCAACCCTCTACTTAACTACTCACTCATTCAAATTAGGTGTGTAAATTATGGCATGTGTGATTTGGACATCTCAATTATAAATACTTGGAGTAACTTAGTCATTGAAACATGGTTTTAGGGTTGCCATGAGTCAAGTTTTTAAATATATTTTTATAGGGTTACATACTTGGTAAGCACCATGAGGATATGCATGATAAGGGTAAATAAATGAGAGTTGAACATATATTAAATATTTTCCATAATGATATCACTAAACCATTTATAAAACCTTCATTTAGTAGGATAACATTCATGTTTACTTTCATTAATGACTATTTGAGGTATACTTGGGTGTACTTTCTTAAGCATAACTTTGAGATTTTAAACCATTTTAAAGACTTCAAGGCACTTGTAAATTAATAGTCAAATAAAGCTATCAATATTTCGTGTATCAATAATGGTTATGAGTATGTTAGTAACCATTTTAAGAAATTCTAGACATAAATAGGGATTGAAATACAATGTACAATTCCATATAGTCCTCAATAGAATGGTGTTGTATAGTGTAAGAATAGGTCCTTGAAGGGAATGGCCAATTGTATGCTAAACTTTAAGTCTCTTAAACCTTAGTATTGGGATGAGGCCATCAACTATGTATTTTATATCTATAACCTAGTTATTCATAAAGCATTGAAGGGAGCCACTATATTTTAAGCATGGAGCAGTTAAAAACCCATAATGAATCATTTTTAAGTGTTTATTTATCTTGATATGTGCATTAATAATAATAAATTCAAGGTAATGGAATCTCAAAGTTAACCTTGTATATTTTTTAGATATCCTAAGGGTGTTAAGGGATATAGGATTATCCATCCCATAACTCATGTGTTTTTCATTGAGAGGACTGTTCATTTTCTAGAGGGTCCTTAAAACTTCACACTCGACACCTCTCCCCCTTCTTTAACTAAATTGGGATTTGATGATAGTTTAACTAATTAAGATCTACCTAATCATCTTCTTAATTATCCATATCATTCTTTTATTCATCATGATGATAATAGTGATGAAGATTCCCATCCTCCTCCTAGAATATCTTTAGAGGATGAGGAATATCTTCCTAAATCTCTGAGCACTAGTCCTCTTTGGGATCAATAGAAATTGTAAAGTACTAGCTAATGGGTTGAAAATCCATCAAAAATAAGGTGAACCTATTCACAATTATAGGATACCCCATATGTTTTCATTACATATGCTTCTTATTCACAATCATTTCATGAGTCATAAGGCACTACTGAGTGGGATACTACTATGGAATAGGAATATGGTTCTTTTTAGAGGAATAACACTTGGGATTTGGTCCTTATTTCTAAGGGAAGAAAAATTGTTTGATTTAAATGGATAGACCAAACAAAATTTACAACAAATGAGTCTATAGATAAGTTCAAAACACATTTGGTAGTAAAGGGTTTTTTTTAGGTATCTAAAATTGACTATACTGAGACTTTCACTCCAATTGATAAAATGAAGTCAATCTAACTCACTCTCACCATTAATGTAACACATCTCTAGGATAATCATCATATGGATATGAAGAGTTTATTTCTTCATGGTGACATCAAATAATAAATACACATGGAGGAGCCATAAGGATTTGTGTCATATTCCTCCATAGTTTAAAAAATTTAAAAATCTATCTCTAGCCTCAAATAAGATCCTCAACTTTGGTATGACAAGATAGACTCCATTATTATTTTTATTGGGTTTACTAAATGCCATTATGATCTAAATATCTATATCTTATGGTAGGATGATTCACTTTTGATTCTATTTCTCTACATGGATGACTTATTGATAACATGGAGTTGTTCATCCACCATTACAGTAGTGAAAACTAATTTGTCTAATAGGTTCTTAATGAATAACTTAGGATTATTTCACTACTTATTCAAGATTGAAATTTCTCA
The DNA here is from genome assembly GCA_037957365.1 of Torreya grandis. Taxonomy (NCBI): domain Eukaryota; kingdom Viridiplantae; phylum Streptophyta; class Pinopsida; order Cupressales; family Taxaceae; genus Torreya; species Torreya grandis. The sequence continues at coordinate 3,684,306 of JARHVA010001133.1, forward strand.
GTCTGACTCTAGGATCACTATTACATAATCTAAATATGCTCTTGATTTGCTTGCACAATTTAACATGGCTTACTATACACCAAGTATGACTCCTTTTCTATCTAGTGTAAAGCTTAAAGATAATTGTCCATATCCATTGGTTGATACTACCTCTTATATAAAACTTATTGGTATTATCATATATATTATGAATAGTAAACATTATATTTCATATGTAGTGGGCATGGTCTCTAGATTCATGAAAGAACCATATGAGCTACACTAAAAATCAACTAAGTAGATTCTCCACTACATCCAAGGTAATCATAGTTTTAGGATTCACTATGGACTAGGAAATGATGTTGAATTAATTATTTATATAGATTTAGATTGGTTTGGTGACATTTAGAATTACAAGTCTACTTCAAGCAATAGTTTCTCCATTAGTCTAGGACTAATTAGTTGGTCAAGTAATAAGTAAAATAATATTGATTTATCTTCAACTGAGGTATACTACAGAGGAGATGTTAATGCTATCATTGAGGCTATTTAGTTTTAGGGGATTATTATTAAGTTGGACATCTAGCTTTGATGACAAATGATCATATTTTGTGACAACCAAACCATAATCCAAATTTTTAAGAATTTGGACCTCCATAAATAAACCAAGCATATAAATATTCACATGCATTTAATTTTATGTCTCATCCAAAAGTAAGTCATTGATCTACATTACCTCTAGATAATAGATCAAGTTGTTGACATATTCACCAAACCCTTCACTACAAGAAAATATCTTCATTTTTAGGCTCTTCTTGGGGATTAGATAGCTCTAGAATCCTTCTCTAGGGGGAATTTTATTGTAATTTGGTACCTCATTAGGCCTTTGTGATAACACCCAATCCTACTACCCACCTAATCTATTCTTAAGGGGTATTGTTGTAGGATTTTATTCTATTTTAAATGTATAAGACTTAATTATATATAAATCTTATGTTTTTTAAAGGGACTAGTAGACTAAATAATGGAGATAATATGTAATAAATACATCCACTAATTTATTATATAACTGACTATCTTTGACCTTTCCAAAAATAACAATAAATAATGAAAATAAAGACTTACTTAGAAAACACCTAATACAAATGATCTAAGTGATTAAAAATATGATGAAAATTGGTTTAAGTGTCATAAAATGGATCCCTATGTCAGAACCCATCTTGGATAGTAGTGCCACAATTGGACAGTAGTGCCACTATTGGAAAAGTGGTGATAGTGTCTTGATATTGGTAGTAGTGTCCTCTGTGTAGGACTATCTTGAATTTATGGGTGCACCTATGTCTATATATTTAGGGTTTGTTCCTATCACATGAGTTTTATAACCTTGTATTATGCCTATGATAACTAATTTATTTTGAAAACCCTAATCCTCTATATAAATAGAGCATGAATTGAAAATTGTGTTTGTTAGTAGGGTAGGCTAGACATGCTCAACACCTTGATATGAAGAGATTTGCATAAATACCAATAATTCAAGGAGGGATTAAGTATAATTTAGTTCTCCCCACCTAGGTGATGGTGAAAACTCAATTGATGCTAGTATGATAGTGGCCTTGAGTGCCTTGAGTGTGCTTGAGACTAAAAATATAGAAAAGTTGAGCTTAAGGATGTTGTAGATGGTGGTATGTAGAATTAGGGTAGGATAGGGATTGATAACCTTAATTTTTCTCAACTTATTCTATGTTTGAATGTGTATTTTGCATCTGATTTCCATCTAGTGGATAGAGGGATAAAATTAATGTATTTATAATATTCTATTTCTTGTGTGGATGATAAAATATGTCTAGGCCAACCTTAGGAGGCTTTAGTTTTGAAAAGATATATGTTCGAGAAAATTTAGGGTAAAGGACATAAGCACCATTTTTATGACACTAGCACCACATGGTGTTAGTGTCCTTATTATGGTACTAGTGTCCAGTTGGCATAACACTAGGCACAAAGGGCCAATATCAAGAAATAAGGGTTTGAAACTAATTTGGGGCTAACTAGGGATGCATGCAGCCCACACAAAAGATGGATAAGTGTGATAATATTATATAGTATATTTATATGGATAATCTAGGGATAGGTTGTATCAAATAACACTCTTATCACTTAAATACCACTTTTGGGTGATTACATTTGCCCCAATTTATTCTATACATGTAACAATGTGAAATGAATAGGATAAAGGAAAAAAACATACCTGGACTTATGTAAGAAGTGGATCCCATGAAGTTTGGGTTTGAGTATGTGAAGTATGCTCTAATGCATGTCCTACAAATGGAATATGTATAAATCAGTCCTTAATTAAGAAATATAAAAAGCAAAAGACTATCTAAGTAAAGAGGTAAAATTGAGTAAAATTGAGTAAAGAGATGGGAAAGAGGAAAGGAATGAATATACCTCACCATTTACATGAAATAATGCTTGAACCTAGTGACAACCTATATGTGTGCATGTATATAGTGATCAATCAATGAATATCTTAGATTGAGCTGATATCTTAATCAATCCTAATGTGTGGGTGGATCAAGAAATCAATCCAATTTTGAATCCATCATTGACCACCCCTACTTGGTGGATCATGACCTATGAATATCTAGGATTGGACTAACCCTCTCATGTGGGTGGCTCAAGAACTCAAGTAGGCTATGACTCCATCATTTTCCATCCATGTGTAGTAGATACATATAAACCTAAACTACATGAAGTACTATAAATTTATAAGTATATCTAATTGTGTATGTTGACTGTATGGCCACTCAGATATCTTAGGTATATCTAAGCCACTTAGGAATTCCAACCACTATAGATGGATTAAGACATGAAACTGGTGTAAACCTAGAATATGATGCCATGTGTATATAATGTAGAGAATAACATGTAATTTGTCATTCCATCTAATCAACTAGTTTGTAAATGAGAATATATATATAATGTTCTTTACACATGTTGTTATGCCCTTAACCTATAGTTCATCTAGGGATATGTGTGGCCAACTTGTGGCTTACACATCTTCATATTCACTTGTTGAATTTATTAATGTTCTTAGTATGGTTGGCCTATGGAATAATAATGGCTAAGTAGAGTATATATAGGAAGTAGTGGTTAATATTATATCATCATATTATGAATTTTTTTCTTATTGAACTATTGTGGAGGTTTCCCAATTGAAGTGGATAAGTCATAATATTCAAGTATTCTAATATTTCACTAAATGTTGTTGTAAATATGCTTATTTTTCTCTCAATTTTGCCTTATATAATTCTACTATTCTAAATTATCTAATAATTTCTTTACAAGTGGTATCAGAGCATTGATTTGGGTAAGTTTTTGTGGTGTATTTTTTTGAATCTAACATCCTAAGCACTAAAATGCTAAAAAAACATAGCTTGTGATCTAAGAGTATTTGATTTTTTTTACCTTATGCAAATTATAGATCATTGTCTTTGTCTTTATGAGACAATTCAATGGTGTATTCCACTGGTACACTTTTTTGGATAATTTTTTTTCACCCTTTTTCATAATAAAATTAGTTAGATTCATCTCAATGGTGTATTCCAATGGTACATTTTTTGGGGATGAAACCATCCTAGGGTTTATGGATTGCTAGTCCAAAAACTTGTAGATGAAATAAAGGGAAAGAAACTCCAAAAACTCCTCACAAGGATGACATGGAATCTAAAATTTTTGATCCATCTATTTTAGAGGTATTTAAACAAATTAAGTCAATGTTGCAAAGTATGGTGAAAAAATATGATTTTAATAGGTTAAAGGGGATATTATAGGTTTGATATGGGACTTAAATAGTGTAAAGGATCAATTATTAAAAATATCTAGGTAATTAGCTAACTTGTCAGCTTAGCCAATATAAAATAATCCTCTACCACTTCAATTTAGTTCTGTTACTCCAAATAATAGCAATACCAATTGTATCCCTAAGCTGATGTTGCCAAAATTGGACCTACATAAGTTTTATGGTAATGATTCACTCACTTAGATCACTAAAATTGAAAATTTATTTGATCTACATCAAGCTCCATGTTTACAAAAATTATTTATGGCCTCTCTATTTAGAAATTAAGCCATTCATTTAGTATCATCGGTTGTGTGCTCAAAATAAAAATAAGGGTGTCCCAATTTCATGGTCAGTATTTTATGAGGATTTTTAGATCTAATATCATAATAGTGTCTCTAAAAATTACTTCAATTAGATATCCAAGTTATGCCAAACTGGGACTATCAAGGACTACATTCATCAATTTTAGAATCTCTCCTTATATATGGTAGACATCACTGAGGAAAATATAACTGACCTATTTTTTGGTGGCCTCAAAGATATTATCTAATTGGAGGTTTACATGTTTCATCCTAGTACTATATCTAAGGCCATACCAAAGGCATTCATGATTGAGAAAAAAAGGTTGATAAGATAAAGACCTTTCACCAATGTTCATAAACACACCTTTTCAGCACTATGATTTCATTAGCCTACCAGATTAACACCTCAAAAAGTGTAAGAAAAGCATGAAAAAGGTTTGTGTTTTGGTTTTTATAGTAAATGGAGCAAAGGGAATATATGTGATGAAAATAATTTGTTTTAAATTGATGGTGCCAATGATGAGGAAGAAGATGAGGAGGCTTTAGGGGAAGGGTTAGAATAGCCTAAGGATGAATATAAAGATTCTTAATCTACTATTTCTTAGCATATAATTCCAAGAATTAGTACTCCTCAAACTCTTAAAGTGGTGGGGTTCTTGAAGAAATAGAAGGTGACTATATTAATTGACTCTAGGGGTACACATAGCTTCATCAATAGTAATTTGGCTATTGATTTGAATGGTTTCATTAATCTAGCTCTAGAATTTTAGGTCATGGTTGTATATGGTGGTATGATTAACTATTATGAAAAATTCCATAGTACTAAGCTTACTATGAGAGACTTTTCTTAGATTCCCCTATGTTTTTTATTCCCATGGGAGGAACTGACATTATTTTGGAAGTGCAATAGCTCACCACTTTGGGAGCTATTGAGATGAGTTTTTAAGAATTATTCATGAGATTTCATTCAGAAGAAAGACTTTTAAACTCCATGGATTATGAGAAAAATATCCACAATTGGTTAGTTCCCACCAAATGACAAAGATTATCAAAAAAGGTGCAGAAGGTTTTGCGGTCTATTTATTTTTTGTGGAGGTTCACCAACCAAAGAGTCTACACGTATTGATTTGAAAAAATTGTTGGATGACCATTATATTAATTTTGGTGACATTCCAAAAGAACTTCCTCCAAGTTATGCACATGATCATCTCATTAGACTCTTTCCAAGAAGTACACCACCCAATATCAAACCCTAAAGGTATTCCTATGCCAAAAAGAGTGAAATTGAAATTATGGTACAAGAGATGTTGTAGGCAGGAATCATCTGACACAATTAAAGTGACTATTCCTCCCTAATGGTCATGGTGTAGAAGAAGGATGATAGTTGGAGGATTTGGACAAACTATAGAGAACTCAACAAATACGCCATCAAAGATAAGTTTCCTATTCTAGAAATTGATGATTTTCTAGATGAATTGTATGGTGCTATTTATTTTACCAAGTTAGATCTTCACTCTAGATAACATCAAATTCACATTTTCAATGAGGACATACCTAAAATAGATTTTATAACTCATGAAGGCTATTATGAATTTATGGTCATGCCTTTTGGCCTCACAAATGCACCATCTACATTTTAAAGTTTTGTGAATATCATTTTTAGGGCATTTTTGAGAATGTTTGTATTCATGTTTTTTGATGATATCCTCATCTACAACAAAAATTGGGAAGACCATTTGAAGCATGTGAAATAGGTTCTTTAAATTCTAAAATAATAATAAATTTATGTCAAACCTTCCAAATGTGATTTTGGTGTCTAAGAGGTGGATTAATTGGGTCATATTGTTTCACATAAAGGAGTGAAAGTTTATTATAAGAAAATCCAAGAAATGATGGAGTGGCATGTTCCTAAGACCCTCAAGAACCTCTATAGAGTTTTGGGGTTGACTGGTTACTATCACAGGTTTATCAAACATTATGGGAGCATTGTATCCCCACTCACTCTTTTCTAAATAAAGAATCCTTCCACTAGATTGATTTATTTACCAAGGCATTTGAATATTTGAGAATGATTATGTGCATAACTATAGTTTTGGCTACTCCTAATTTTTTTTTAAAATGCTGTGGAGTATGACACATTATGATATGGCATGGGGGATATACTCATGAAATAAGGTATAACAATGGCATTTAAAATTAACTAACTTAATGGAAAAAATAGGATCAAACCAATATATGAAAAAGAGATGATGGTTATTTTTCATGTAGTGAAAAAATGGAGACCATATCTGATGGGTCATCACTTTAAGGTAAAGACTAATCATGATAACCTTAAATTTTTTTTGTAATAATTTTTTAAAACTAAATAAAAACAAAAATGTGTTAGTAAAATGTTAGGATATGATATTGAAATAGTTTATAAGAAAGGAAAATAGAATGTGGTGATAAATTCCATGTCTTGAGGGGATGAATCAATTGAGGCATTATTATGCACCATAACCATGTGGTAGGCAGATTGGCTAGAAGAAACAAGATTAGAATGGGAGAATGATAGTGATACCAAGGATTTGATTCATAATATTTATCAAGGTTCCAATGAATATAAAAAATTTACATGGAATGGGAACACATTATGGTATAAAGATAGATTACACCTTTATAATCATTCTCTCATCAAACATAAAATTCTTCAAGAACTTCATAACTCTCCACTTGGAGGACTTTCGAGATTTTTGAAAACATATCATAGATTCAAGTAATATTTCTTTTGGGAAGGACTCAAAGGGGATGTTTAAAAATATGTGGCTGATTGTATGGTATGAAAATAAAATAAAGGTGAAAGCATTAATACCCTAGGTATTTTGTAGCCTTTATCCCTAGCTAAAATTGGGAAGAGGTTTATGTAGATTTCATTATGAGGTTACCAAGGTTTGTGGGTAGAATTTTTACCATGGTCATTTCTGTTTGACTCAGCAAGTATGCTCATTTTTTCTCTTTATCATAGCCATTTATTTCTAGTATAGTAGCTTCTAGTTTTCTCAATATAGTTTACAAATTACATGGTATTCTAAAGATCATTATAAGTGATCAATATCCCATATTTATTAGTTTTTTTTAGACTAAATTATTTGCATTTTTTAGTACCTAGTTGGTTCAAAGCTCATCCCATCATCCTTAATCTAATGGACAAATAGAGGTATTCAACCAATGTCTCAAAGGGTATCTTCATTGTTTTATTGTTGAAAAATAAGACAAATGTATTCATTGGCTACCACTTGTTGAATGGTGGTATCACACTTCTTTTCAAACTTATTCAAAGATGTATTTCTTTGTGTCATTATATGGGTATCACCCCAATCCATAACTTCAATTTTGATAGTGCATACTAAGGTTTGAAATATTGAGGAACACATTCACCATTGACAAGAGGTGTTAGTTAGTTTGTGAGAGAATTTAGCAATGGCACAAAATCAAATGAAGCAACTAATAGATCAATACCATAGTGAGTAAAATTTTAACATAAGTGATTGGGTCTTTGTGAATTTACATACATATAATCATATATCTCTAAAGTAATATAAAAAAGATAATAAGTTATCACCCAAGTATTATGTCCCTTACCAGATCTTGCTAAATTTTTTTAGTGTGGCTTACAAGTTAGAATTACCCCTAGCCTCTCACATACATCTAGTATTCCACGTATCTTTCTTACAGAAAATAATTAGACATAGAGTTTAAACTCAGAATAAGTTACCTAAATTAGATGAAGAAGGCATAGTCATTCTACATCTTGAGGAGATACTTCACATGCACACTAAGAAACTATGGACCAGATCTATTAAGTAGTACTTGATCAAATAGAAGAACATGCACTTTGAAGATGTAACATGGGAAGATGAATAATTCCTATAAAAACATCTTGGTTTGATTCAATGTTGAGGATAACATTATTTTTAAGAGGAGGGGCATGATATGCCCTTAACCTATAGTGCATCTAGGGATATGTGTGATTGAATTATGGCTTACACATCTTCATATTCACTTATTTTATTTCTTAATGTTATTAATATGGTCAGACTATAAAATAACCATGGCTAAGTAGAGTATATATAAGAGGTACTAGTTAGTCTTATATTATCATATTGTGAATTCTATTCTTATTATGTTATTTTGGAGGCTACCCCCTTAAAGTGGCTCAGTCATAATATTCAAGTATTCTACTATTTTTCCAATTGTTGTTGTGTATCTACTTACTCTTCTCTTAATTTTTCCCTATATAATTTTATTGTTGTGAATCATCTAATTAATTTCCTTACACATGCCCCCAAATATGATATTAGAGTATATGAATCATGGATTGAGTAATAATAAACTATATCTAGGTATCTAAACTGAATATAAGAATGGTCATACCATGCATGATGCTTTCAATTTGAGTAAACCAATATGAATATGAGCTGAACTAGTATGAATCTAAGCAAAAACTAAGTATAACTAATAAACCTATATTTGAATCTATGTAAAACTATATTGTACCTGCTATACTATTCTATCATATATAAGTTTTTATAAAACTAAGGATACTATATAGTAGCACCATATATTGGATAATAATACCATGTGGCACTAGTGTCCCCATTTGGGCACTAGTGTCCTTCTGGTCTAAATTCTATGTAACTATACTGCTTTTTGGGTTTCTATTTTTCTGCTATGTTTCCATGTGTGTTAGCTAAAGCATATAACACCTATGCAAGAATTTCCCTTAAAAGCAAAATCTCTACAAAATATGTGTTATCCATAGCATATATGATAACTGCATGATAATATAATATAATGTACATAAATAAAATTGAAATGTAATAGAATTTTAAAATAAGTATATAATGTAAGATGTATATCATGTATAACATTACACAAGGGCATAAAAATATATTTAATCAATAAATGCAATAACAAATTTGAGTATAATTGAGTAGTTACCTAAGGGGATGGGGCATGATGACCTTCACAACACTCAAGTAGGAAGGGTAGATGCATGAGGTCACTCATGGCATCAAAAACTAGTGTGTGTAATAATCAAAGATAAGTGTCATGTCTATGATGCATATAAAAAAGTATAAATACAAGACACGTGAGGCAAAAAAATTAGGATACGGGGCCACAATACAAGGGACATGGGCACATGTCACTAAATCTAAGAAAAATAAGACATACAAGGACATGTTTAAATGTCCACATATGAAATAAACAAGCAAGTTGGATTGGAGCCACATAGATGGACATGTTCAAATGTACACATACACAATCATGAAGTCACACACAAGGACATGGGCATATGTCCAAAGCATACACATTGTGAATAGAAGTGGTGTAGAGCCAAATAATAATGGCATGTTGAAATTCCCTATAATAGAATAAGTAAATAAATATAATCAAGTCTAAACTAGGTAAGATATAAATTAAAGTAATCTTGAATATGTAATACAAATGCATGTAATGGATAGGATGCATATATGTTGATTCTAAATTATTAATAGTTGGCAAAAACTTTTAGTAAGAGTAGCATGATCTATACTAAGGTATAACAATGCTAAATTAGGATGTAGAGTATAGAAAAATAGAACCTGGTAATCAAAACTATGTATAATATAGCCACAAGTGGGCGAATGTGTAAAGTGAATAGTCATGAATTAGTGTATATGCCCCTAGTGGGTAGATAATAACAATTATAGATCAGTGTAGGGGCCTTGAGTCGTATAGTAATCTAAAAGCACTTGACAAGAACAAGTGAAGCATGTATGTATGATAAAACTGACTATACTAAGATAAATAACATATGTAGTGTCTAGTAGATATAAGAAATGTAAACATAACAATGCAAACAATCTGTAAATTTTGTGTTTTTTGACTAATTATTTGAATGTTTTTGCATTTTTTACATGTTATATTGTTTTTAGTTTTTTTGGAAATAAGCTATGTACAAGAAACATAAAATTGAATTATGTACAAGTAGAAAGAGAGAAGGAAAGTATGTACAAGAAGAGAGAAACCATACTAACCGATGAATCTCATGGGAGACTCATTATCATTGTCTCCTATGTTAAATAAGGGAATTGTGATTGTGTGTGATATGTGAAAGGGAAACTATGGTCGTATAATATGTTATACTAACTAATCTTTATCTCTATCTATATCTACCAATGTAGTGGTGCTAGGAATATATAACACTTACTATGGTGTCTTATGAATGTTAAGGGTCATAGGAACCCATCTGGTAGAAGAAGATATATGTAACATAGGTTCCCTATGTTTAGAAATAGAGAACCCAATACTACTTATCTTAGAAAAAAGTGAGTGGAGTAAGGCCAAATATAATTTGTGACATATCTCTGACATTGGGCTCTCTCTAATAATGGTCTCCATTGGAAAGTATGTATATATGTCAATATTGTAGGAAAAGACCCCACCTACACTGGTGGCTCTACTAAACTTTGTGGTGTATCAATAGGAACTATTATCTTAGCTATAACTAATAATTATGATATATTTGGTAACTATGCTATAACTATAACTAGTAAATGTGATGTAACTACATGTGGAATAGGTATATGATACTCATATAAAAGACCCTCAATGTTGACCACCTAATTTGATAAGAATCTATGAATTATGGATGGGATGTCTTGTATCTATTATATCCATGTCCTACCCCATAACATATCAATCATGCCTACACTAGGTACCACTAAGAAATGAGTGGTCACATGTGCTGGTCTAACCTATAATGGAAGCATGATCTCCCTAATGGAGATCTGAATAAGATGACTAAGACCATCGATAATTATATATTTAGGGAATATGTCCTACTCTAAATACCCTAAATTTTATAAAAATGTCAAAGTGCACATGCTAATTATTGACCCATTATCAATCATAAAACTTTAGATGGGATGATGATCTATATAGGCTTATATAAAAGTGCATGTAAATTTGTATTGTCATCAACAATCTCCTACTTTGAGAATGTGATGAGTGGTCTAGATGGAACTATAGTGTGATAAATACCAATTATATTATGTATTTGGTGTGTCTCCTCTTTAATAGTGTGATATGAAGTTGGTAGTGGATGTGACTAATATGTGTAATGAACACTTAAAGTGTTCCATACCTCATTCATGTGTGACTTGAGAGTAAATATGAGAATATTTTTAATGCCTTAGCTTTTATTTGTTATACTTTTGTGTGTGTACCCACACTAATAATGTTAGCCTTAATAAAATCTTGTATCTTATGTTTTAGGCTAGTGCATTTATTTATTGTATGGCCTGGTGCCTTGTGATACTCATAGAATGCATTGGAATAATAGATCTTTGGAAAAGGATGTGTCATATCAACCTCTTTTATGGGAGAGAGAGATATGAAATTACATTCCAAGATCTATTTTAAAACCTATGCTGATAATGCTAGAAGGTTGGTAAAGACTCTATGTAGAGGAGCTGATAAAACTAAGTGAGGAAATGTATTTGATGTTTCATTAACTATGGCCTTTTGATCACCCTTATTATCGATGGCCCTTACCTTGTACGAAGGCTTATTTTAACTCTTATTAGTTGATTATGATCTATTGGTATATTTTAGTTTTCCCATTTATAGAATATTGACCTCTCTTTCTTTTATTATGTGGCACAAATTTGTGAATGTTGGAAACTTCTTGAACAAGATAGCTTCATGTAATGATGGTATAAGACTCTGTTTGAAGATGTCCTAAATTTATTTGTCTATCATGGGGATAGTTAATTTAGATAATATAGTCCTGTATCATAAGATGTACTTTACAATAGGTTCATTTGACTTTTTTTTCAATTGTACAACTTGAGCATATGATATTTTATCACTAATATTTATGGAGAAGTATGCTAAAAAAATGTATACCAAAGGATTGAATTTTATGATAAATTGATTTGGTAAGTCATAAAACCACTATAAGGCATAATCCTTTAAATTGTGTGGAAACAACTTTGTGAGAAGCTAATCATTAGACACGTAGTCCAACCATGCTACATGAAAAGCTCAGAGATGGTGTTCTAGGTCATTCTTACCATCATAAAATGTAAGTTTAGGTGCCAAAAATATGGATGGAAAGGGAGTTGCCTTTAGGTGGTGTGCCAAACATGTATGTAAGAGAACATTAGAATCCAAAGCATGTGATGGACTAGTGGCTCCATTCTCAATACATAACACCTTAGCCTACATATTATTAACCTTGTGAATAAGAGATTATACATTTAGAGTGGAGGAACTAGCCACAAGAGGTGTAGTTATTACTAAAGGTTTTGTAATTATAATTTTTGGTTGTGATAGCTAAGTTAACCCAAATATATGTGTAACAATGTTGTTAGCTATATGATTTAATAATTTTGGGAATAATGGTTATTATTCCTAATTTAGTTAAAGGGTCTAAGTAGTAAAATTAGTAAATAAATAGAAAATAATTAATCTATTAATTTATGAAAATTAATTGTAATTTGAACTTTTCTAAAAGTATTAATAAGGAGAAGAAAAAAAATAGCTAGAAACTAAATGCTCTGATTAAGACAAAGGCTAGAATTCACTGTACAAGATTGAGACACCTTCACAAACTAAGATCTAAAATTCATTTTGTGTTTAGATAGGAGCACTAGAACTAGATAATAGTGGTACCAACACTATAGTCCACATATAATATTATTTTTCTAAGGATTTGATTCTTTTTGGGTTATGTTTACTATGTCTATATGACCTTGTCTATAATTTTCATTAGCTATAAGTATGTATAGCTCTTTATAGAGAAGATTATTTATTCAAGCCCTATGTTTCATTATACTTTAACCAATTTTAAGAAAAAGAGGAGGGGTTTAGTGTGTGTAATATGTAATAGATGTGCTTCACACCCCATGTGTGGGCACATTGCCTACATACCAATACTCTGAAGAGGGATCAAGCCATATGTAATTCTCCCCACTTGATGTGTTTTGTGAAATTATGTATATGAAGATGAAGAATGCTAAACTAGATGTTTTTGAGGTGGATAGGGACTAGTGTAAGGAATTGAATGAGCTTGTAAGTGTGTTGGCTAGCTGTATGCAAAGAATAAGGAAGATTTCTTGAGTAGTCTTGCTTGTATTCTTGCTTGCTTAGTGATATTTTACAACCCTTTCCAAATGATCTTTTAAAGGTATTTTATAAAGATCTATTGGTCATGGGTTGAATTTACTCACATTAGGCAAACAAGGATAAGGATGGGGAACAAAAAAAATTGATTATTTGGGCCAAAAATAGACTTGGATAATAGCATTAAAAGTAGATAGGACTGGTACTGATGCTATAGTCCAAGTATGGTACTACTATCCTAAGTAGATGGGACTTGGGGGGTTGATTTGTCTTGGAAAGAGTAGTCTAGATGAGTTGAGACCAATTTTAGAAGGCTATAAATGACTCAAAATTAATTAAAATAAGCCTAAGAGGGTCATGAAAGAAAGCACAAGGGACCTAAGGGTTGGGTGTAAATAACCACATTAAAGTTACCAATTTTTGCATTTTATATGATTACAATTCCACCCCTTTATTCTAGTGATGTAATAAAGTGAAATACTAGGATAAAATAAAAATAGAAAGCATACCTAAAATTACCTAAAAGAGTGAAGCTCATGAAGCTATATGATGCTAGGTGTACATAGAGAGAGCATGTTATGAATTATGAATCTATAAGAAAAAGAAAGAGTAGATCAATTCTTACTAGATACACTATATCTAAAATAAAAATATACAAAATTGGGTAAGAGAGAGAGAGGAAGAGAAATGAATGAATACACCTCACTAGGTATGAGAACCAATACAAAACTTGTTGTGAAGCTGCATTATGCTGAGTAATGATGGAAGGTGTTGCACCAAGAGTAATATCATGAACATAGTTGAGTGCTCAATTCCCTAGAAGTGGCTTAAGAATATAAAGGCTAGCCCTTTGGCTCCATTATTGCCCACTAAGTGAATCTAGGTGATCATGCATGTGTTTATTGACATTTGGATTGTGTTCAATCATTTTAAATATATGGATCAAGAATACAAAGGCTAGCTAGTCCTTTGGCTCCATTTTTTCCCTATGAAGTGAAGCTATGGACTGATACTAATATGAAATGTGTGTTATATGAGATGGCTCTTAAAGCCCATAAATGTACTATGATTTTATAATGTTGACATGGATAGCTAAATGTATGATAGAAACTAGGCCACTCTTGGCCACTCCAAAAGATGAAGATTAGGATTATATGAAAGCCACTTTGAATTAGTGCACTAAGATTGTATGAAATGCACTTGAGAAATCAAAAACTTGGGAAGCTTGTATGAAATCCATTCCAAAATGATTCCAACCATCTACATAAGGAATAAGACATATAACTATTGAGAATACTTGGGTAATACTAAAATCAAAAAGAAAAGAAAATAAATATACTGTGCACATTACCCCCAATCACTAGTTTCTAAAACACGGATTCTGATCTAGAAGTTAAATAAACTAACATATCTAAAACTAGAAGTGAGATCCATCATGCTATACATGATGCCCCTATATATAGATTCTCTAAGCAAAAATAGATTGAAACTATTGAATCTAGTCTGAATCATAGTTGACAAGACTATAATTGAGCTTACATTTCTATCTAGTTTTGTAAAATTTAGTTTTTTTGTTGATTAGATAGGAGCACCAAAAATGGGAACTAGTGGTACTGATGTTGTTGTCCAAGTTGGGCACTATTTTCCAAGGCTAAATATTGTAACTTTCTTGGATTCTTAACTATTTACCTCGTCTATTATGACTATTTTGATGTCTAGTTATTGTTTTGGGTGTTCTCAAAACTACTATTTTGATTGTTAGAAGATTTGATCTCTGAGATAAGACCCCTATTTATTACCCCTTCTTCTAAGGGTAGCAATTAAGACCTTATAATGAATTCCCTCAAAATAAATATCCACACAAGTGTGTTATGCTACAAAGATACATGATATAAAAATGATAATTGACAAGATATCTCAAAATATAACATGATTTGTATTGAGAGTTTGTTAGATCAACAAGGGTATGCCTAAATAGATATAACACTATAATATCATGTGTAATGTAATGAACTAGAAATAAACATCTAATTATTTTTTAATTTTTAGTTGGAGGGATGGAGCATGATGTCAATCATGGCATCCAAGAAAGTAAGATAAATACATGATGTGAATCATGGAATTGTAAACAATGAGAAATAAACAAGCAACAAGCATATAAGGCAAAAATCAATAAACATACAAAGGTGGCCAAGGTTCCAAGAAAACAAGGGATATGGGTAGATGTCACTCAAATTGAAAAGCGAACATACAAGGCATCTTCAAATGCAACATACACATACAATTGAAATAAGCAAAATTGGCATAGAAGCTAAAATCATATAGAGGAGTACAAGCAAAGGACATTGTAAAATGTCATAAGGCACACACATGAATGGAAGTAAAGGAAATTGGAAAATATCCTAAAGAACATACAAGAGACAAATAGGAACTGAGAAATGAAAATAATCTAGCTATGCTAAGCAAGAAAAGAAAGCATGTAGGAACTAGAAGTACAATCACATCTAACTAATAAAATCAAGAGGGAAAGTATGTAAGACATGTTAGTACAAGACTAGGTATATGCTAAGAAATATACAAGTGTTATATACTAGTTAGCATTAATAGAGTAATCTATGTAATCAAGTAAGTAATGTACATCAACATGATAAATAAAATGTGTGGTGTAAGAATGGTATAACTTGGATGGTGTAGTCATGTAGAAGATGACCCTAGTAGGTATGTATATTGATGTGTGTCTTGATGTAGAAGTAGGATGCCCCCTTAATGGGTAGAGTGAAGTAATCAAAGAGCTACATGTCACTCCACACACTCAAAATAAGATCAAGCAAAGCATGATAATGTAGATAAATTGACAAACAATAAGTATAAAATAGCAATCTAAGTCTATCATAGTAGTAAAAATGTAAAGCATGGAACATGCATACAATTGAAATATTTTTGGTGTTTTTGAATGTTATGTGTATGTTTTTGTATTTTGAAATTTTGTATTATTTTTGGATTTTTGAAATTTTTTGAGTTATGTATAATCAAGCATAAAAAACTATGTATAGGTAAGTGGGGAAAGGATGATACTAACTGATGAGTCTCATGGGATACTCCCTATCATGGTGTCTTATATCAAACAAAGAAATCATGCATGATTTTGAAGCATGATGGAATGACTGTGAATATAACTATGAATATTTGGATTCATTGTTGATATCTTAGATATCATAATAACTTGTATTGTTCCACTCATCATTATTATCTTAATTTTTAACCAATGTAATTCTAGTGTTGAATTTTATTATATCTAGATCTTTTCCTTTGTTAAATTATGTTTATGAATGGTTTGCCTTAAAATGTTCAATAAATTCCAAACCATGGTGATAAACATTATCAACTACTAGAATGGGAGTAGTGATGCCTTGAGCATGCTTGCCCAACCCTTAACCTTGATAATCAAACTATTGTATATATTTTTGACCAAACCCATACTAATTTGAAAGTTGAGGCTCATTTTGGAGAGATAGATTTCCATCCTTTTTGTGCTTTACTTGTGATTGTGGTATTATTTATTACTATGATTTTACTTTGTGATCTTTTTATTGTTTTGAGTTATGATTTGGTAACTACTTTTGTACTATTTCTAAATTTGACCCTTTGTGAATGTGTTCCTATGTCACCATGGATTTCTTGATTGATTTACCTTATATGGGGTCCTCATTAGCAATTATTTTTTGTATATGTTTATTCAATGTTAGACATAAACCTATGTGATACCCATGCATTATATGATATGCACAATAATATTTGGGTCTTCTCACTAGATGTAGAAGAGGTATTTTGATCAACTTAGATTTGATCATTTCCCTTAGTACCTCACTTAAACTCTTTTTTGACCTTTGAATGCTTTTTGAATCACTAGTTGTAGAGTTACTTTGTTGTGATTTATTGTTTTGATATGTAACGTTGCTTGAAACCAATTGACTAGGTGAAGGTGCATATACATGATTGACACTAGGATACCTTTGAGATTTTTATATTATGATCTAATTTTCCAATGTTTTGGTCTTGTCATGTAATATCTAATTCTATGTTTGTAAATATGAAATTATCTTACTCATATTGGTGATTTTAATGCTTAGAGTCTCAAAAGTACAAACCCTAGTTGCTTCTAATTGAACATGTAAGCATATATGTTGAAGAGGTTTTGAAGAAGCTATAGGCTGAATGTATGCATTAAGAATAAAATTATAGGTTACCTAACCTTTTGGAGGGGTGATATTATGGACCTAGTTAGAGGGAAAGTAGATATCACCCTCTTGGGGGAGAGGAAGAGAAGGAAATTGTTTCTTGTGCATAAGATATGACATTGAAACTTGACAGGTTGTTGTTAGCTTATGTAATGGATCCTCTAGGTAGAAACCATGTATGTTGGATAAAATGCATTAAAGTGGAGTTATAAGTTATATAAAAATATGTTTATAAATAACATTCCTCATGAGAGATAACAAGCAAGGGATAGAAAGCATGAATTCATGCATTAATGCATAAAGAACAGTGACATGTGTTATGACATTTCTTTTGTATTTAGCACGATAAAATTGAAAATTTTGCCATATGAGAGATAGAAAGAAAAGGGTAGAGATCATGGAATTGTGCATTAATGCATAAAGAGATTTGATTTGTAACATAATATTTTTAACATGTTTAGCAAAATAGAGTTGGAAATTATTCGGCATGAGAGTATGTAAAAGAAATATTACAATCTTGTGCATGTTTAGCAATAAATGTTGTAATATCCTCATTTATTATAAAGAGTAAGCATGAAATTTAAATAATTAATATTTTTACTAACATATGATAACATTCATCATTTATATACATGACAGGACCAATGATGGTCTCCTTATTATTTTCAAGAAATGTAAGAAAAAATTGTAAATAAGTGAGATCCATTTTTGAAATTTGATTTTAGAATGTAAGGTGATATCTCAAAATCAATAGGATCTAATGTATGCAACTAGAGTTTGAAAAATGATTATTTTTTAAATTAATAATTTTTTTTGAGATTTAAAGTGAATTTTCGAGTTAGATATGTGAGTAAAAAATTGGAATTTTATTGGAAAATTTGTGATTTAAAGAGACCTAGAAGATGTAGCTAGGGTTTTGATTTTTTTTATTTTTATTTTTGAAAATTACTGTTTAATTTTGAAATTTGAAGTGAATTTATGATTTTAATATGCTAGTAAAAAATTAGAAAATTATTTGGAAAATACTGGGACCAAATATGGGCAACTAGGGTTTTAAAGAAAATTATTCTAAAATTATTACAAAATTTTAAAATTAAATGATAATTTTTTATTTTATTATGCAGGTAAAAATAAAAATTAGTAGGAAATTTACCCTAGGATTTCTATATTTTTTATGTGTAAATGAAGTAAGTCGAGTTCACTAAATGATTTAACAATTTTGGTGATATTGGTATATTCTTCCATATTTAGTTAAAGGGTTTGAGTAGTAAAATAAATAATTAAATAGATAATAATTAATCTAATGATTTTTGTAAATTAATTGCAATTTGAACTTTTCTAAAAGTAGTAATAAGGAGAAGAAAACAAAACTTAGTTGGAAACTAATTGATCCGACTGAGATAGAGGTTGAAATTCACTATGTAGGACTAAGATACTATCACAAATTGAGATCTAAAATTCATTTTGTATTTGGATAGGAAATTCCAAAACTAGAAATTAGTGGCATCAATGATATAGTCTACCTTTTCCTCTATTTTCCTGAGGATTTGAGATTTTTGGGTTTTGCTCGCTATGTTTGTATGACCTTGTTTACAATGTTTCATTAGTTGGAAGTTTGTATAGCTCCTTATAGGGAAAACTCTTTCTTCAAACCCTATCTTTCATTGTAATTTGACAAATTTTGAGTAAGAGGGGGGGGAGGTAGTGTGTGTAAGATATAATAGGTGTGCTTCACACCCCATGTATGGGCACACTACATACATACCAATACTTTGAAGAGGGATCAAGCCATATGTATTTCTCTCCACTTGATGTGCTTTATGTAATTATGTATATGAAGATGTAGAATGCTAAATTAGATGTGCTTGAGGTGGATAGGGATTGGTGTAAGAACTTACATGAGATTGTAAGTGTGTTGGCTTGCTATATGCAGAGAATAGGGAAGATTTCTTGAGTAGTATTACTTATATTCTTGCTTTCTTAGTGATATTTTCCAACCATTTCCAAATGATCTTTGAATGGGATTTTATAAGGATCTATTGGTCATGGGTTAAATTTACTCATGTTGTAATGACAAGGATAAGGATGGATAATTAAAATAAATTAACTATTAGGGCTATAAATGGACTTGGATAATAGTGTCAAAAGCAGACAAGAGTGGCACCAGCACTATAGTCCAAGTGTAGTACTACCGTCCTAAGTAGATGGTACTTAGGGGGGTTTATTTGTCTTAGAAAGAGTAGTCTAGGTGAGCTGAGACTAAGTATGGAAGGCTATAGATGATTGAGAATTAGTGAAAATAAACCTAAATGGGTCATGAAATCAATAATAAGGGACCTAAGGGTTGGGTGTCATTAGCCACGCTCAAGTTACCAATTTTTGCATTTTATATGACTACACTATGGGAGTTGAAGATTTACAATTATTTGATTTATTCTTAATTTGCATTATGTCTTGTAAAATTTGTGCATGGTCAAGGGGATGTTACCAAAGTCCATCTCTAAAGCTCTATAAGATATCATCCTTATTGACAATTAGGTTGTCATTGTTAAGTGGAGGGAGAGTGTCCCAGTTTCTAATTTGTTTTTCATCTTGTTATTTATTATATTTTTCATATTTGGATGCATTATAAATGAAATACACATAATCAAGGTGTGAAGGATCAATAATGGGATTTACAAAAAATCCCTTATCCATGGTATAATCTTTAATAGTAGGAATCTAAATATGCTCTATAAGATTACCACCTAGCCTAACACTTCTTCTTAATGAAAGAGAGAGATTTTTTAGATGGAATATAGTAAAAAAATTTAAATAGAGATTCTAAAATAGAATATATAAATTCTAAAAAATTTAAATAAACTAATGAAAATAGGAAAAATAAGAATACAAACTCTAGGAGCATCTAGGGTTGAGCAATATTTAAAGTAAGGCAGGTTCACCAAATGTTTTGACTTTTTAGGACTTAACTATATTTAAATCCTATGTTTGTTAAAGGGATAAGTAGACTAAAATAGTAAAATAATATGCAATAAATATAGTGATTGATTTGTTATAGAATTGATTAGCTTTGACTTTTCTAAAAATAAAAATAAATAGTGCAAATAAAGATAGCTAGAAAACCCTTGATACGGATGATCTAAGTGTTGAAAATTAAGATGAAAACTAGTATGGGAGACATAAATAAGATCCCTATATCAGGACCCCTATTGGACAATAGTGCCATAATTGGATAGTATCACCATTATTGTAAAAGTGATCGTGGTGTCTTGATATTGATGGTAGTGTCTTATTTGTAGGACTATCCCAAACTTATGGGTGCACCTGCGTCTAAATATATGGAGTCTATTCCTACACACATGAGTTTTAGAACCCTATATTTTGTCTATAATCACTAGTTTATTAGGAAAACCCTAATATTCCATATAATTAGGTCATGATCTAAAAAGTGTGTTTGTTAGTAGGGTAAGCTAGACATTCTCAACACCTTGTTGTGAAAAGAGTTATGACGAGTGTTGTCTAACTCCTCATTTAACTAATATTCAATTGGTGTCTTATCAACTAGGGCCAATGTCCAAATCTATCTTGAGTATAGTATGGGATGGTAGATCTAGAAGTATGCTTATGGGGGTGCTTGCTAATCTTATTCTAACTTTGACTAAACTACTTGATTCATGCTTTTGTTGAAAAAAGAAAGAAATCAAATCAATCCACTCTTTTGCTGGAAATAAAAGATCACACTCCTATTTTACGTTTGCAGGGAAAGTAAATTCACATTTCTTCTTACAAAAATAAATTTACTTCACACTTCTATTGTAAAAGAAAACATACTTTGCATAGAAAAGAAATGAAATAAGAAAATACTCTTTTAAAACTATGAATTTGTTCTAATGTTTTTATAAATAAATGCAAATAGTAGCAAGATTCTAACTAATAAAATAGAACATAAATACTATACATAGTTCCTAGTTCTAAGGAGAGTGGGCCCTTGCTCCTCTCGGACTCAGGAACAAAGATTAATCAGTGTTAGAAACTTGAAGTATTAATTCATAGAAATGAAATAATTACAATCTGATTGAAACCTATATGCTTATCTAATTCTTGATCCTCTATTTTATCTATATCTTCTATTTTCTTCTTTTTTTATATATTCCAAATTCTTACACTTTATATGAATACAATCAACTCAAAATAGGATACAAAAGAATAGGACTCCTGGTTGATCCCTTCATCCAAAGATAGGAGATTAGATTTCCAAGAGATCCAATTATTTAGATGAAATAAATATCCTATCCTATAATAGTCCTAAAATATAATTATATATAAATCTATGAAAATAAAGTCCTTCAAAATAACAGGCAGTTATTTTCCTTATTTGATTCCAGCTGGAATGGTTCTTTCTTATCTTATCTGGTCTCTAGCTTGTTATCCTTACAAAATTCTTGTTATTGACCCTATGGAGTTCGTATAAACAAGCCTACAGAGTCCATAGAAATAAGCCTACAAAGTCCGTAGAAACAAGCATGCAGAGTCCGTATAAACAAGCCTATAGAGTCCATAGAAACAAGCTTGTGTAGTCCATAGAAACAAGCCTACGACATCCATAGAAACAAGCCTGTGGAGTCTATAGTTTTGCTAGATGGAGATCAAAATGGAACGTTCACTTTACATCACCTGTGTCTTCTTCCTAAGCATTCTTCAAATAAAAAATCACTAAAACATGTTATGTATTAGACATTAATGACAAAGTAAAGATTCAATCTTTGGTTTAATATAAATAAGAAAAATATATATTTTTCATGTAATAGCTATCTAAAAATCTAAGATTTTTATAAAATAATATCCTTTGAGAGATGATTTGAAGGAAATAACATGTCAATAATGAGCCATATATTGAGCTCATCATCTCCCCCAAGCTTTACCTTTTGAAATTCCCATTGCAAACATTTATTAGCATTTATAGCTTTGGCTTCTACTTTCTACACTCTAACTCAAATCATACTCATCAAATTCATTTGTTATGTGTCTATCTGAATTGCTAGTAAATCCCTGATGTGTTTGAATCATTTGTTTCCATATACTGAATTGCTCTTCTAATTGTGGAGCCCAACTCTACCATCCTAGAATAGGTATGATCGACAAAGGGGGTTTATATCTCATGCCGATCCATTTCTGTTCTCCCCCAGAGTTGATTACCTCTATTAAAATCTATAGAATTGAGGATGCTCTCCTCATACTCCATCTTAAGTTATTTGGGGACATGATTTCTCACCTTTTAAGAGGCACTGAAAGTTGGTCCCATCTATTTATACTTGTAGCCATTACTAAATAAAAATTCTATCTTGAAAATAAATCAAAAGAAATAGTAAAATCATATAGAGCCTATAAATAATGTGTTTTAACCTCATCATTTAACAAAGTATAGTTAAAATTCTATTTGATCAATCTGGGAATAGGAAAGGTTGGTCTAACACATAATCCTATAGTCTTAGCATGATTTGGATAGTCCTCAAATCTATCTTTTCATGCTATCTAATTTTTGAATGTAGAATGTAATGCTCTCAGTTGAACTTCTCCTACATGAAGATTTATCAAAAACTTATTATGCTCATGATTTCCTAGAATCAGCTCATGCAAATAAAATTCACAAAGTAAATCCTGTTGATTAGGTTCATCACTATAGAAAATTTTCAAAAATGTTGTTGGCTACAAAATTTTGTAAGGAAGATGACAGGAGATCCATATAAGCTGCCATATGTAAAATTGTTCAAATAAAAACAAACTGTATGTAGGGGAAGGATTCCTACATGCCAAAAGAGTTTCTCCTAATTTGCATGCATCCTACAATTTTTTTTAACTCTTGGACTTTAGCCTCTAATTCTTTCTTTTCATTTTCCTAGAGTTTGTTTGAAGAAGTTACATCTTTGTTTTTCTATTTAAGTACAAAATATTCTTCTTCAATTTTATGTAGTATTTGCAAGGGAGGAATACCTAAATAACTTGTTTGACAACCATGGTTAACAAATACCTTAGGAGGAGAAAGTGCAACAATAGGTGCTTCAGAAGAGTTTACCAAATTTTGCAATCTCCTATTTTCCTTCTTCAGACTTTCTACATATGTCTAAAGACCAATCTATTCATCTTCATGTTCTTTTATTATTTCCTCTAATCTATGAATTTATGCAGCATGATCAACATATACTGTATCTAATTTCTGCATCAAAGATGAGTTGAGATGGTCCTTGTCTTGTAAATTATTGATCAAGTCAGTAATGCTAGCTATTTGTTGTTGTTTAAGAGCTTGAGCTTGAGAAAGCTAGAAAGTTAGCTATAGAATAGGATCATTTATATTTGATGATTCACCTTTCTCATTGGTACATATAATTTTCCCTTTATCCATTGTAGTTTCAACTGGAATAGGTGGTTGTTCCACCATACTTAATTCCTTTGCCATGTGTGGCTCTTCCTCTAGATTTGGCTCCTCCATTATGATTGGAGAGTTCCTTTCAAAATGAGTTTATTCAATATATATAGGTGCAAGAATATTCTGATGTATGGGGGAATGAGACACCATTTTAAGACTATATAAAATATCTATAATTTCTTGTTCATCTTCTTTTGTTAAAATGAGCCTTCTTCTTCTTTTAGTTACTCTTTGAGCTACACTTGGTTGATTTCCTTCTCAACCACCAGACCCTTGGTCTTCTCAAGTTCTGTAGCAACCTTTTGTCTCAATTTTCTTCTTCCTATCAAAGGAACTAGTTGTACTACAAATTCAGGAAGTTCTTGTGGAAACCTTGAAATTTTAAGGTTTTGAGACCTTATGATTCTTCTTGAAGAAGGGATTTATGTGGAGATTACAGTCTGAGATTGTTTTCTTGGTGTTGTATTCTCAGCTAATGGGGCAGGTGGAGATGAGTGTTCCTATGGTATATTTTGGTTTTTTTATGCTATACTGTTCTAAAATTCCTCCTAGACCTCTTGACCTTGCTAAAGGAAATGATGTTGGATAATAAGCTGAATAAGGCCATGATGCCTAAGAGCAATAGTAGGGGTTATAGACATAACTTGTAGAGAACCATAGAATAAAGATGGGAGGTTAATTTTTTACTGAGGGTTTTATCTCCCATGCTTAAGATGTATTAACATTTTCATGGCATCTCCCCTTAAAAGACTATGTTTCCCTTCATAAATGATATATTTAAGTACCCACTTGGCTACATATTTCCAAAGTTTGGGAATTGAATTTATTTTAATCCCTTTGGATTTTCCCTTGGAATATACTAGACATGAAGTTCCAATCTACTTATTACCATTAAACTAACTAATTAAATCACTAAATGAAACTCTGCCTGTAGCTCTCATTCCTTCTTCTGGAACTGGTATAATTTAGCTTATGATTTGAGTTGTAACAAGAATAACAATGCCTTTCACAATTGAAAATTCAGGGGTGAGATTGGTAATGAATTCACTTACCATTGTTTCATCAAAACCCTAGAGATTTTCAATGAAAGGTAGCCAACCATTGGCTCTGAACACTACTACAGAAGCTTTGTCTTTATGAAACTTCACTGGATCCTTTGGCTCTGATCTTGTCTTCTATCCCATTTCTATGTAGAGTCATAGTCAACTTGATTCCTTTAACTTCAATTAAGGTGTAGACCAATATTTTGTTGAATTCAGTAGGCAACAAGCTCTGAGGATCATCTTCTATTAAATTTCATAGAAAGGAAATGGTTCATTTGAAATGCTACAGCTGCACGAGTCCGTAGTGTGGTATGATGTTTTGATATAGTTAAGTGCCACACATTTCTATGGAGTGTGCCAACTATTTGGTCTCATCAATATAAGTTATGTGAAATGATGATGTGTCATATTAATAGTGACAACAATTCATTATTTCATTGAAAACCACTTTTTATGTTGTCCCATCATTATGGTACTTGACGACTCAATTGATGATATCAAAGCTTCACACTTATCCATACACCTTTGGCAGCTCAGTTGCATGTTTTTTCATTATGGCATGTGTCATTCCATTTTGGATGATTCAAATTTAGGTCATCTTAGAAGAATAGGGTCTTAATCAAATCAAAGATAATTAGTTAACTAAACATAGATAAATAAAATATATGTCTTACTTACTTTAACCTTAGACATTATCCTTTGCACACCATGTGTCCTACACAAATAAGTTTGCATATATTAGTTTATTGCATGAAGACGATCAATCATAGTATCATGATGAGATTTTCTTATAAATTTTTGTTTTTTCCCTTTGGCCAGCCATTGCTGATTTTCTAGCCAAAGCCTTTTTTTTTTCACAATGCATAGCCAGCCAACAAGTTGGTTTTCTGGGTATGCATTGTCAATAACATCCTTGGAAGGATTTTCCCTATTGATTGATTATTATTATTATTATTATTATTATTTTATTTTATTTTGAAGGATTATCAAGGAGCATGTTTACTAGAAGAAGTAGAGCTTTCCAAAATCACTACTTGATCCTTTACTTTTTGAATAAATTCATTTTTATTAAGAGGTTTTTAATAGAGCTTCAACCTATGTCCATTGACTAACAGAGCTCTTCTGCTATCATCAATATGTTATCAGCTGAATAGAACCATTTTCATAGACCTCTTCAATCTCATAAGGTCCCAACCATCTTTTTTGTAGTTTTCCTTTGAATTGTTGAAATTTAGAATCAAACAATAATTCCCAATCTCCTTTCTAAAACTTTTGTTACTTGATTTGTGCATCATGCCAAACTTTTCTTTGATGTTGTACCAGTTCAATTCTTTGTAGTGCTTCCATCCTTATTTCATCAAGTTGATTAAGCTATAGGAGTCTTTCTTTCTATACTTCTTCTAACTCAATTCCTACTTCTACAACTATTTTCAAAGTTTGTAATTCAAATTCAATAGAGAATAAAGTCTTCTTAGCATAAATCAATTCATAAGGTGAAAATCCAGTTGTTGTTTTCCAAGTAGTATTATAGGCCCAAATAGATTCTAGTACCTTATCTACCCAATCCTTTCTACTAAAATTAACAACCTTGGTTAAAATGGTTTCTAGTTCTCTGTTGGTGACTTCAACTTGTCCATTCGCTTGTGGATGGTATGGAGATGTTTTTCTGTGCTAAGTTTGATACACTTGCATGAAATGCTTTATCATGTTTGACATGAACTATGGTCCTTGATATGAGACTATCTCTCTTAGAGCACCAAATCTTTGCATGATTTTGAAATATAAGAAATCAGCTACCATCTCCTCTCTTGCATGAGTTAATGCTTCTAGTTTTTCCCACTTAGTCATGTAGTCTATACATACTAGGAGATATTATTTTCCTTTGGAAGGAGGATCCACTAGACTGATAAAATTAATTCCCCATTTCTCAAATGGTTCTAAAATTAATTGAGGATGAGGGTATAGAGGCATCTCTATTGAAAGAGTAGGCTGTCCAATTCACTGACAAGCATCATAGTGTCTGACATATCTTTTTACTTGCTGATGAAGATGAGGCCAATAATATCCTGCTCCCAGTATTTTATGTATGGTTCTTTAAGCTGAGTAATGGCCTCCTCCTAGTTCATCATGACAAGCTCTGATGATATCATAAGCTTCACCATTTGTCACACACCTAAAAAACACATGATCAAGTCCAAGTTTAAATAAAATTCCATTAATCCATTTAAAAGAAGAACTTTCTTTGATTAAACATTTCTTTTCTTTTTATGAAAAGTGTAGAGGAAACTTCCCTGTGGTAAGGTAATTGGCTATATCAGCAAACCATGGAGATTGTGCTAAAATAGCGAATAATTGTTCATCTAGAAAGTCATCTTCCATTGGTTCTTCTTCACCTGTAGTGTTGATTCTTGACAATAAATCAACAACTACATTAGGCTTTCCTGATTTGTCTATAATAGTAACATCAAATTTTTGTAAGAGCAAAGCCATCTACTAACCTTACCTCCTACAATTAGTTTATTGGTAAGATATCTAATAGTTGAATGGTTTGTATAAACAAATACCTTATAGCCTGTTATGTAGTGTATGAATTTGTTGATTTCATAAATTATAGATAAGAATTCCTTCTCAGTTGTGGTGTAATTTCTTTCAATAGGTGTCATGTTTTTTCTAATATAATATATAGCATTCATGTTACCTTCTTCATCCTTTTGTCCAAGAACTATTCCTAGTGTTGTATTGGAAGCATCTATGTATTTATGGAATGGCTTAGTCCAATCTGGTCCTCTTAATACTAGAGTAGTAACAAGTTTAGCTTTGATGGTTTCAAAGGCCTGCTGGTAACTATCATTCCATTTGAATATACTATCTTTTGTAAGCAAGGCAAACATAGGGGTAACTATTTGACTAAACTTATCTATGAAGCATCTGTAACAACCAACATGTCCCAAAAAACTCTTAACTTTAGTTTGTGTTTGTGATATGGATAAATTGGAAATTATTTCAACTTTCTTTAGATTTACTTGAATGCCTTTTATAGAAATATGATGTCCCAGGACTATTCCTTCATCCATCATCAACAAACATTTCTCATGGCTCAAAGATAATTGATGTTCCTCACATCTAATCAATACTCTTCCCAAGTTGGTAAGAGATTCTTCATAAGTTTCACCATAAATGGTGAAATCATCCATATATATGTCAACACAATCATTTTTAAGGTTAGAGAATATTGCCAAAACTACTCTTTGGAAGGTTATTGGAGCATTATAGAGTCGAAATGGAAGTACTAGGTAAGCAAAAGTTCTCCAAGGTCATGTAAATGTGGTTTTATCTTAATCTTCAGCTACTACCATTATCTGGTTATACCTATTGAACCCATTTAGGAAAGAAAATTATTTCTTTCCTACTAAGTTATCAAGAACTTGATCAATGAAAGGTAAAGGAAAGTAATCCCTTAATGTTGCTTTGTTTAATTCTCTATAATCCACACATACTCTTAACTTTCTATTTTTCTTGGGCACAATTACCAAAGGTGACAGTGATTGGCTATCTGAGATGGGGTAAATAAACCTAACTTCCAGTAACTTTTGGATTTTTTCTTTGACTATTTCCTTTAGTGCTAGGTTTATTCTTCTTTGTGGTTGTCTGATCAGTTTGATAGATTTTGTGTAAATGTGATGAGTGCATATGTTGGGGTGAATTCCTTTCATGTCAGTATAATCCCAAGAAAAAGCCTTGGTATGTCTTTCCAATACTTCAAAGAGTTGATCTTCTTCTTCATTTGTTAACAAACTATTGATGTTCAAAAAAATTCTAGGTAATACCATGATTAGTTTTGTACCTAGGTGGTTGGATTCTATTTGCTTAAAATCACTAATTAATGAGTTTAGAGGACATGGATGAGGAAGTAGCTTATGAAACATGGTTACATTATCAACAAACTCTCTTCCAAGAGGAATCAATCTTGCTAAAGAATAATGAAATTCATCTAAGAAATGAGTTTGCTGTTGTTCTACCAATTTCCACACACTTTCCTGAATCAATCTATGATCATATCATGAAGAAGTACTAACAGAAGTAGAAGTGGAGGTTTCAAAAGTTTCCATCATACCCAATAATCCTAAACTAAGGTAGTCCATAGCTTTTGGACTGGTAGAGATCATAGTTTTTAGACTAACATAGTCTGTAGTTTCTAGGTATATATCTCCATTCAATTCTTCAAAAAAAATTTTAACTGTGATCATGGCTAGGGAGGAAATGTTGTTTAATGTGTTGTCTGATTCATCCACCCAAAGTTCTTGTATGAAATTTGGTTATAGTTTTTTAGGAGGATACAAGGAGATGCATTTATATTTTAACCTATTGTAAATGGTCATGTCTCCTGACCTATAATCAATCAATGCTACTACAGTGGCCAACCATGGTCTACCTAAGATTATAGGATATCCTAGATTCTTTATTTTGGGTTGCAAGACCATGAAATCTATTGGATATTCCCAAGATTCTATTAACACTTCAACATTTCCTATAGTTACCTCTAGTTTCATTACAAATTGGTCCACCATTTGAAGAATGGTAGTTGTAGGTTGAATTTTCATAAGAGATAATGCATGGAGAGTATTAGTTGTCATGACATTGATTTTTGCTCCCAAATCTACCAAGACATTAGGAATTTCTTTTCCTCTGATTGTCATTGTGATCACTAGGCTTCCCAGATCTGCATATTTTGGAACTAATAGTTTTCTTTCTAATAAATCAAAAACTTTTCCATCAACATGAATGGTTCTAGGATATTTTACCTTCCTCCCAAGTGTCTTAATACATAGGTTTTTGATGATCTTATTTAATTCGGGTATATCCCTAATAGCTTATACAAGGGGTACCTCAATATTGATCTTTTGCAACTCATGGACCAAGTTTGAGTCTGGTTTGATATCAATTTCTCTTAATCTTTCAAGAAAAGGAACTATTGGTGTAGTAGTGTTTCCTTTGTTTACTTCATGGCTAATTTTGATTTTAGCTTTTCCAGTGCTTAATTGAGATGATTCTATCTTTTCATTTTCATCAGGTATCTTGGAAATGAGTACTAGAGGTTTTTGTATAGTTTTTCCTAATCTCAAATGTATGTCTGAACACTCAATAGCTCCAACATTATTTATTTCTTCCTATTCATTGACATAAATAGGTGCTAGTTGTTTGTTTTTTATATTTTATATTGGTTGTGCAGGTATTGAGGGTTGATTGATTTGACCTTGTTGCTGAATAACTGGGGGTGGCATAATGGTTTGTTTTTGAAGTGGTCTTCTTAGTTAGGTGAATTGTGATTGTGGGTTCTAATGTTGATTCCATTATTGGTATGGCTATGGTATCTAATGTTGTTGTAGTACCCATTATTGTTTTGGTTGTGCCACCATGCATGAAGGTGTTGGCATCCAATCTTGTCTTGCCCATGGATTTTGAATTGATGGAATTTAGGGTTGATTGCAAAATGGTGAAGGTACTGAAACATTCCATGGTGCCATCCATGGATTAACTAGATTTCTTGCATTAAACTAGCCTTGAGCCTAGTTTTGTGGGGAAAAGTTTTGTATTTGAATATAATTTACTTCTTTAGTGGACCGGACTTGGGTTTTCATTTGATTCTTTAAAATAGGTAGAAGGGTGCAATATTTGGTATCATGATTTGTTGCATCACAGATCCCACATGATGAAATATTGGTTCTATCTAGGGGCAATCTCTAAGCGTGTGTTTCTATCTACACTTAGGATAGTAGATTGCTAAAGGCTCTATTAAATTTACCTTAGTTTGAAGGCCATCTAGAGTAATATTTAGTGTAACCAGAATATTTGTTTTGAGATTAGCAGATTCTTCCATTAATTTACCCACTTCATTAGATTTCCCCAACTTTCCTTTCCTATTTCTAGGTTTTATTTGAGAGTAATTGGTACAAAGCTCAGAAATCTGATCGAAAGCCAACTTATTTATGTCTCCTCCACCCATCATATTTAAGGCATCTCTAGTGTCTTCGTCCAATCCTTTCAAGAAAACCAATTTTTGAACATCTTCAGTGAGTGGATAATTACTTCTTTTATGAGTGAACATGAATCTATCCAAATAATCTTCTAAAGATTCAACCTCATTCTGTTTGATTTTGAAGAAATCCTCTTTTCTTTCTTACACTTGACAGTAATCTTAGTATTTATTCAAGAATTCTATTTCCATGTCATCCCATGTTCTAATAAAATTAATAGGTAAACCCATGAACTATCTCATGGCTACATATTTAAGTGTAGAGGGAAATAGTTTGAATTTTTAGCTATCAGTTGTGTAATCATAGGTTTGACATAACACCTTAAATTCAAACAATAATTGATCATGATCTTTTATTGATCATCCACATAAATTTGGTAGATTAGCTAGTGAAATATTTTTCATAGGGGTTTGATCATTAGAATCTGAAACAATAGGAAAGGAGAAGTCCTTCCTTGTCATGCAAATTGTTGATTTTGTTGGAGAGCCATTTCTTCTTCTGATACTATTTCAAAGTTAGGATGATCTTCCCACTGAATGTTTGTGGTCTCAGTTATAGGTTGTTCTAAGTTCTCAAAATTTTCTTTAGCTATGGATATTTGATATGCTTCTTCTAAGTCTTTGGCAATATCTAAATAATGTCTTCCTACAAGATATTGATCTTGAGGAATTTGTCCTATGGGGATTGCATGTGGTAATGGCCTAGTTCCTATCCCAGTTTTAGAAGATTCTTGCAAATAGATTTCACTTGTATCTTCTGGTTCACTAATCAGAGATGTTAAAGGAGTGTCCACTTCTATTCTCAGTGGAAACTTTGGAATAAATCATACTTTAGAATATATATGATGGTACATCAATTAATTAATTATTTTTGGGATTTTTATGATTTTTACAATTTTTTTAACTCTAGATCAATAATTATTACCTTACTAACACCTTTTGTTCCCCAGAAATGGGGCCAAAAATGATGAGTGTCGTCTAACTCCTCATTTAACCAATATTCAATTGGTGTCTTATCAACTAGGGCTGGTGTCCAAAGCTATCTGAGTAAGGTATGGGATGGTAGATCTATAAATCTGCTTATGGGGGTGCTTGCTAATCCTATTCTAACTTTGACTAAACTACTTGATTCATGTTTTTGCTAAAAAAATAAAGAAATTAAATCAATCCATTATTTTGCTAGAAATAAAAGATCACACTCTTATTTTACATTTGTAGGGAAAGTAAATTAACACTTTTACTTAAAAAAATAAATTTACTTCACACTTTTACAGTAAAAGAAAACATACTTTGCGTAGAAAAGAAATGAAATAAGAAAATGCTCCTTTTAAACTATGAATTTGTTTTGATGTTTTAATAAATAAATAAAAATAGTAACAAGATTCTAACTAAAAAAAAAGAACATAAATACCATACATAGTTCCTAGTTCCAAGGAGAGTGGGCCCTTGCTCCTCTTAGACTCAGGAATAAAGATTAATCAGTACTGGAAACTTGAAGTATTAATTCATAGAAATGAAATAATTACAATCTGATTGAAACCTATATGCTTATCTAATTCTTGATCCTCTATTTTCTCTATATCTCTTATTTTCTTCTTTTTTTTATATAGTCAAAACTCTTACACTTTATACAAATACAATCAACTCAAAATAGGATGCAAAAGAATAGGACTCCTGGTCGATCCCTTCATCTAAAGATAGGAGATTGAATTTCCAAGAGATCTAATTATTTTGATGAAATAAATATCCTATCCTATAATAGTCCTAAAATATGATTATATAAAAATATATCAAAAGTAATTCCTTCAAAATAGTAGGTAGTTATTTTCCTTATTTGATTCTAGTTGGAATGGTTCTTTCTTATCCTATCTGGTCTCCAGCTTCCCATTGTCCTTATAGAATTCTAGGTACTGACCCTGCAGAGTCTATAGAAATGAGCCTGTAGAGTCCGTAGAAATAAGCCTATGGATTCTGTATAAACAAGCCTATAGAGTCCATAGAAACAAGCCTATAGAGTTTGTAGAAACAAGCCTATAGAGTCCATAGAAATAAGCTTGTGGAGTCCATAGAAAAGAGCCTATAGAGTCCATAGTTCTACTGGACGGAGATCAAAATGGAATGTTCACTATACATCACCTATGTCTTCTTTTTGAGCACTATTCACACAAAATATCACTAAAAAATGATATGTATTAGACATTAATCATAAAGGAAATATTCAGTCTTTGGTTTAATATAAATAAGACAAATATCTAGTTTCCATGTAATAGCTATCTAAGAATCTAAGATTTGTATAAGATAATATCCTTCGAGATATGATTTAAAGGAAATATCATGTCAATAATGAGCCATATTTTGAGCTCATCAATTTACCTAAATATCAATAATTCAATGAGGGATCAAACCTAATGTATTTCTCTCCACCTAAGTGTTATTTTAAGTGCAATTGATATTAGTATGATAGTGGCCTTTAGTTCCTTGAGTGTGTTTGAGATTATAAATATAGATAATTTGAGTTTATGGATATTTTAAATGATGGTATGAATAATTAGGGTATAATATGGATTGATAAACTTAATTTTTCTCAACTTATTCTATGTTTAAATGTGTATTTTGCATCTAATTTTTATCTAGTGGATAGAGGGTTAAAATTCATGTATTTATACTATTATTTTGCTTATGAAGATGATAAAAAATGTCTAGGCCAATATTAGGAGGCTTTAGTTTTGAAAATATATCCATTTGGAAAAATCTAGGGAAAAAGACATTTACACCATTTTGGGGACACTAGTACCACATGGTGTTAGTGTCTTTATTATGTTGTTAGTGTTTAGATAGCAAAACACTAAGAATTAGAGACCAAGATCAAGAAATGAGGGTCTGAGACTACTTTGGGGATAAATAAGGATGCATGTAGCCCACATAAAGGATGCCTAATTGTGATAATAGGCTCTAGGATAGGTTTAAGGCTAAGCTAGGGATAGGCAGTCTCAAGTAGCACTCTTAGCTTTCATACCACCTTTGGATGATTACATATTCAATTTAGTGGTTTGTTCCTACACATATTTATTTAACTTGTTTAGGAGTCTTTTAAGGTCACTGTGAAATATAACCCCATATCCATGAAGTGAGGGAATTTTTATCTTCACCTATATAATATACCATACAAAATATTTTATGGCTAATGATGTTAATGTTAATATTGTAATCTTTCAATGGTTGAATATTTACTTCTTCCTAGATAATATTTTACTTTTATAATACATATAGGTAATTTATTCATACATTAAACTCTATCTAGTATATCATTTATTGTGGCCCACTTTAAAAATAATAATACAAAGGTTGACAAATAAAATGAATGAAAATTCAAACCCAATTGATTGGGTACA
Organism: Torreya grandis; assembly: GCA_037957365.1. Classification (NCBI taxonomy): domain Eukaryota; kingdom Viridiplantae; phylum Streptophyta; class Pinopsida; order Cupressales; family Taxaceae; genus Torreya; species Torreya grandis. The sequence goes on from JARHVA010001133.1 coordinate 3,718,709, forward strand.
AGAGCTTGTTGCCTAGCCACAATCATAGGCAAACCTATCAAGAATCCTATGAACATCATGAATTTAGATCACTATTATACATATATCTCTATTTATCTATATATAAAAATTTAAAAAATTAAAAAAAATGTAAATAATTCAACAATTCAAAAAAATCAAAATGTTTTCAAATACCTCAAAATTAGGACCTCAAAAGCATTTTCAATTGTTGCTAGTTTACTTCTTTATATATGTTATTTATTTTATGTTAGGTAGATAACATATTATAGTTTTTAATACACATTTACTTTTATGAGGTATTTGAGTTTGATACATGACATAATTTTACATGGTTTTGATGTTGGGATTCTTTTATTACCCAATAAATTTTCTAAGATGGGGTCATCCCTTCATTCTCCATGAACAATTCAATAGGTTTTATTTATCCATAACCTTCCTACCCTGTTGAGATACATATCATTCATTTTTTTATAATCAGTGATACTATACATGTGTTACATGAATATGTTATTTTTTACCAATAACATGGATCCATATGGTGGATGTAATTTATTTCCATTTTATCTATGCTTCTTTCTTACTTTCCATATGATAAATGAAGACTTGATTGCTTATTGTGTGTGACCATTTGCCTTTTATGTGAGAAATACTTAATTTTTATTACTTGAATGGTATTATCATACGATTTGAGTGTTGAAATTATCTTTTTGTGTTTATGAAACATTCACATGCCCCTTATATGTGGCCTTTGGGTCTTATGTATGACATTAAATGAATTATGTGAAATTGTATTACATTGATTATTAGTATGGTGTCATGATTAATATCATGAATTATTCATAATTTTTATTATTAATTTGGTTCCATGATATATATCATTAATATGATACTTATGTGCTTCAATGATATATCTCTCTAACACACTATTCATATACAACTCAATGCTATATCCAATACTATGATGCAATCAATTCCAATTGATTCAAATATTACTACATGATCATATTTTTCACAAATGATTTATTTTGAGATAAGTGACTCTAGGATATGTATAATATTATATAAAATTTGGGGAATCATAATGTGATTTTATTGATAAGTCAAGTCCTCATGAGAAAAATTTCAAATTTATGGAACTAGATAATTTCAAAAATTATAACATGATTCAAAAGTTTTAATTATGGAGGAATGTGACATGTATGTTCATTAATTCCTATTGTTAAATGCTATAATATTAAAAAAATTACAAGTTCAAATGGAATTAAATATAATAAATTGGTCATGATACTCATTAATGTTCAAGTTACTACATGGAAATTTCAATTTTCTCAAGCTCAAAAGTTTCAAAGTTTAAAAAGTTTTAAAGTTCCATAGCTTTAAATAGCATCTAGATCCAAATATAGTGGTGTGGTTTATATTCATATTAAAATGGGGACATATTAGAGTCTAGTAACTCTCAACATATATGGTTTTAATTTTTCTATGTAGCGATCAACATTTTATGGTTCCACCCATTCAATTATTTTATAGAGTACTCTACACAATAAAATGAGAGTTGAAACATACAATATTTATAACTCAAGGGCATTAAAAGGTTTTAAAATTGAAAATTTATCACTCTAAATTATCCATAGGTTTAAAATTTATCCATATTCCCCAAAAATGGGACAATAAGTTCTCCACTTTAAAGCTACATGGCAATTATATTGCACACTCTTATAGGTTTTGCATCAAGAATTATTGACAATCATGATTCACATCAAAATAAAAAACACGTATACACACTTAGTTTTGAATGTAATTTACTATATTAATTTATTTATTTTCATCAATATGATAAAGTGGGGTAAAATTTAAACATATAAAATTAATCATTAAGTTATTTAAAATGTTTAATGTTTAGATTAAAAGCTCTGCTTGCTTATTCACCATTAGACTAACTTGTAATATCTATAGGAGCATACATTACTATTAAAAATACTCATAACATAATTTATAAATCCCTATTTTAATTATAGGCACCTTATATACCTTTTACAATCGTCAATTTCCTTTTACGATAAGATCACACTAGGTTAGATAGGTCCACATTATGGCATTGTCCACTAGTAATACCTTGTCCCTCATGCTCCAATGGTAAATTTTAAATTTAAAAAGTTTCAACTAATGCCTGCCATGATTTTAAAAAATACAATTAGTATAAATATTTTAAATATTACCGTATATAAGCACACCAATATTTAGCCAAAATCACAACTACTAATCACTTCAAAGTTTTACTACACACTAAGCAAAAGAGCAATATTTATTCCAATTTAAATTATGAAACATTATAATAGCATATGGATAGTTGTAATATATTTTATTATAAGTTAAGGGCATCCATTTAAAATAATTTAAGTCAATATCTTAGTTATACCATATATTTACACAATATTTGTGAGAGATAACTACATCAGCCTGAGGCCCATTTGGGTCATGCAGCCAACATTAAAATTAAATAGGGTTTTGTAGGGTAGATTGAATATTATTATAACCCAGTTACCTTGTTTGGAATTTAATATATGTGTATATTATTATTCAGGAGGTATGTTTTGTGTTTTTTAATGTCTTATACACAATACATCAAGACACAAGATTAATTAATAAACCTTCATAGGCATTCAAACATACCTAGATAAAAAAATAAGCATAAAATCAACTAAGCCTCAATCATAGTAAAAAATTAGGGCCATAGTTTGGACCTACCCTCCTTCTAGGGACTTGTCCCAATATAATTTGAATCTCTATTTTTAGTGTGATATAGTTTATAGATATTTTTAGCTAATTTATAGTCATAACCAACTTGCACAATAAACATAATATATATTTTAAGGTGATTTGTATATCTATAATATTATTTAATAGTTTTAAATAATATAAAAATTTGATAATTTTATATTTTACTTCCAAATTTGTACATTTCCTCTATATTAATTTCAATAGTTTAGGTCTATTAGTTTGATTTGTTTATTTCAAAATAGACTAAAAAATGCCATTAGATGGTAACCATAAAGTGTATGTTGATGTGGGTTTTATGCACACCAAAAAAACCTTTATGAGGTAACCTATAATATTTTATGATTAGTGAAAGGATTTAATCCAAGGAATGAGTTGTATAGTATTTAGTTTTATAACTTGTTGGTGGAATAGTGGTGAGTGATACAGATTGTTTACCATAAATGGATTAGCTATGGGTGAGCCTATATCTAATTTAAGTGGGTGTAACAATGATGGTTTTAACTAAGGTGGGTATTAATTATAAAATAAACTCAAAAATAGGGAAAGGAAGGTAGAAAAGAGGCATATGGAACACATAAGATGAAAACTTTTCAATACCAACACTTAAACTAAGATAGGACAATAAATAATAAGACCAATATTTTTGATAAGCTACTATAGTAAACCAAAAATAAAACATGGTAAGGAGTCAAAGGGAACAAAAACATAGTAAATTTATACATGCAAAAATAAAGGTTGATGTATTTACTAGATTACTATTGCACATCTACAAAGGGGGATTATATTCAACATGCAAAAGGTATTTAAATCAGCTATAACTTAAAATGAATAAATATAACTCATGAATAATCAAATAACTAAGATAATATAATTATAACATGTCTTACATAGTCCAAAAAATTAGAGAAGATTCAAGATTTACACAGAAAGACTAAGTCATGCAAAACTTCTTAGAATTTCTTATTACTCTTAATAGCCAAAATTATCCTCCATTTGGGAATAAGAGGACAAAAGAATAAATATATTGGGATGGTGAAGGCATTATCTCTCAAGAAAAGTCTAAATATACATTTTCATAAATAAAATCATATGCTAATCTCATGTAATGTATGTATGTACAATATTGATTGCTCAAAATAGAATTTGGTAACTAAAAATATAATATATACATGATATGAAAATTTAAAACAAAAGTTTTGACCTAGTCTAAACATGTAAATACATGATTATATTTTGATCAATGTTGATGTGGCACCACTAGTCGAAGAAGGTGTTTTAAATAGTACAACTAAAGTTATGAAAAGAGTCACATCTAGAGTAGGAACTAAGACTAGAAATGAACTCAAAGTAGTAGTTAGAAATGAAACATAAGCATGCCCAGTCTGAGTGTGCAGTAATGTATATTTAGGAAGCTAAGAACCATTTATAGTGGTTAGAGAGACTTGTAATTAATTAGTAGTTTCCCTTTAAAGATAAAGAGCATGACTTGCTTGGAAGACTATGTCAATGGTTTTAAAATCAAGAAATTACCTCTTGACTAATTGAGTGAGCTTGTCCATCAATTTATTATGTATATCCAATGCAAATTTTATCCTTGCATATAGTGAATCACTCCCTATAATCTTGTCCTTTGAAAAATTGATGAACTACATCACCTCATCATTGGTCCTATAAATAGTTCTTTCAATCTCTAATTTGAATCTATCTAATGTTGCTCTCAAAAGTTTTTCAAAAACTATCCTAGAGATTAATTTCCATTGATGTGTATTTAATTGAGTGACCTTTAAGTCTATCAAGATAACAATTATATCCCTTTTTTATTTTCAAACTAATGACCAAGGGTTTGGATCTCCTGGTGCCACTTAAGTAAACTCTCTCTTTTTATAGCTACAAAATTTTGGGCCCATGTAACTTCGATCATAATTATTAGATTCAAATGATTATAATATTTATTCCTATTTATTTTACCAATGAAATAAATCTTACCATCAATATATTTTACCTTATTAAACAATTTTAGAATGTCTCCCCATTTTGTTGGGACATGGCCTTAGTAGACCTTATTAAATAGATGATATCAAACAAATTTATAGTTATTCCCTATAAATTATCTACTATTTACTTAGGATCATGTATAGTGCTAACCTCTATTTACATCTATATTTCTTGATCAAATATTCTAAACATATCCTTTACTACTTCCTTGATGCATCCAAAAAACTATAGGGATATTCCTTGATCCTATTAGGGTTTGAGGGATTTACTTTGTTTTTATTGGTAGATAAAATATGTATTCTCTTTTCTCTAGATCTATTTGTTGGCCTTAATAATCACAATTTTCCCTTTGACATTTCTCAAGGCAATTATCTACTTGTCAAAGTGGAAATTGTTAAGCACAGAATATACTGAGAGGGGGGGTGAATAAGTATATTATATATCTTATAAAAATTTCCCTTTATCAAATTCAAATTAATCAAAAATTCAAGATATGCAATAAAACTCAAATAATAAACATCACACAACATAGAGAGAGACACCCGATATAACGTGGAAACCCAATGTGGGAAAAACCACGGAGAACAATCTCAAGTATATTCATGAGAAACAACCCACAAGAGCACCATACCCCTTTGACAAGTACCAACCTTAGCTAAAATTCATGAGCACCAACCCATAAGAGCTTCAAACCCCTTTGCTGAGCACCAACCTAGCTACTATTTATGAGCACCAACCCACAGGAGCACTAACCCCTTTGCCAAGCACTAACCTAGCAACAATTCATGAACACCAACCCACAGAAGCACCAACCTCTTTGCCGAGCACCAACCCATCAAAAATTTGTGAGCACCAACCCACAGGAGCACCAACCCCTTTGTGTATACCACACACCTATCTCTCAATGTTGATATCTCAACAAATGATAGATCAATACAACATCTCCTTCCTCTCTCTCACCTTTGTTCTTCTAAGCTAGATATAACAAATATAAATCATATTCATCTCTCACAATTTATCTTCTAAGTTAGATATTACAATATCAAATCTACCTCTCTCAACCATATTACAAATGGCTTCTCAAGCCTTTATTTATAGCTTTCCAAATGACCTTTGGCCTTCTCCTTTTGTGATCCTTCAATCCTCATGGAAAATGGCACCAATCTTGGATGATTCTTCATATTCAAGCCTTTTAAAAGTCATGTGGTGACCCTTCATCACCAAAAGTGCCTTCCCACTTTTGTCCTTATCTTTGGTGACTTTTCATATTCCTCAAAGTGTCCCTTCATGAGAAATTACGCCCTTACTCTTTTGTCTTCACTTGGTGACTCTTGGTATTCCCAAAGATGACTCTTCATGGGAAAATGCATCCCATCCTTCTTTTGTCTTTATCCCGTGGCTCTTTGACTTCTCCATGGTCCCTTCTTTTATCTCATATGCAACCAAAAATATATTCATTAATATTAAATAAATATTAACTCATATTAGCCAAGATATATTTATTACAAACAACATTAAATGCAATGGGGCCTTTATCACCAATAATGCTAGACCTATGACATCAATGACAATATTTCCAATAATCTACCCCTTTGTCATTGATGGCAACCTCAATCCTGAAACTACCACATCCTATCACTTACACATACCGTCATTTGAAAACATACAGTAACACCCCCTTACTATAGCAACTTGTACCTTTTCCTTGTACCTATTTTTTACACTTGTACCTGTACCTGTTATTCTCCCACTTTGACATCAATATCAAAGGGCCTACCTGGAGCTAACACTTAGCTCCCCCTCACTTGATGTTGAACATCAATGGCAGGAAGTAATATAAATTACTCCCAACTCCTCTCACTGATCTTTGAATGTATCCTTTGATCGTGCCTTTGAGAAGATATCTAACAAAACATATACATTGTTACATCAATGGCAGGAAGTAATAGAAATTACTCCCAACTCCTCTCACTGATCTTTGAATGTATCCTTTGATCGTGCCTTTGAGAAGATATCTAACAAAACATATACATTGTTCCCTATCCTTTGAGCATCTGCAATCAACTCATTTGAATATTTTCTTCTAATCTCACAACCTTTAGCATGAAAACTTAATGTGTATCCTTGATCACATATTTGACTAACACTTAATAGATTATGCTTAAGACCTTTTACATACAAAACATTCTTAGTCTTAGTTCTACCATAATACAAACTCAAAGTACCTTTTCCTACTATCTTGGTAGTGGTTTTATCTTTGAATCTCACTGTACCACCATTGATCTTCTTTAGAGATATGAATTTAATTTTATCTCCTGTCATATGCCTTAAACATCCGTTATCAATTAACCATGGCTGATCTTTACCTCTCACATGCAGAGCTATCTGCACCATCATAGAATCTTCAGGTTGTTTCTTCTACCATGAACATGTCTAAACCTTCTCCTTAATGAATGGAGCTTTGACACTTTGATCCTTCTTCTTGATGAACAGAGCTTTGAAACTCTAATCCTTCTAAACTGACTCAAACATGCTTTTTCAATACTAAGCTATGTGTCCAAAGCTGTTGCACTTGTAGCACACTATGGTCTCTTCATCAAAGCCTGATAGAGGAGCAAAAGAGTTGTGGCTTCTACTCAACTATACTTGAATTTTCTTCTCCTTATTTCTGAAATTGTTAGCTCTTTTTCTACATTCTAATTTCTTGTGACCATATCCATTATAATAAAAATAATAGCCATAAAAATAAGACCTGTCTATATATCTCTGACCTGATTGCCTTTTGTAGCTTTGTTCCTTCCAACCTTCTCTATTTGGAATGTCCTCTGTATTCTTCACTTCTCCCCTTTTTGTTTCCTCTTGTGTAAGAGCTTCAACATAGCTCTTTTTCTTTTCAAAACTGATCCCTGTCTTATCTGAATATGCTTTTTGACTTTCCAATATCTTAGTCAACATGTTAGTGCTATCTTCAAATTTTGAATCACTAACTATTTTATCACTGATTGCTTTCTTAATATCTTCTTTTAAAGAGGTAATTTCAATAACATACCTTTCACAATATTTTCTTGCTATTTCCAACTGTGCTGTGAGATTTTCTTCATTCTTCTTAGCTTCTTCAAAGTGTGCTTGTAGATCTTCAATCATTTCCTTTGACTCTTGTTCATTTTTTTTGATCTAGCACTTTAATATTTGATTCTTCTTCTGAACAACTTCTAAATATTCTAAGGCACAAATGAGCTCTCCTTCCATATTCACTTCAACTTCCTCCTCTTCTTCTTCTTGATCATCTTCATGTATAGCCATGAATAAAATCTCTTCTTCTTCTGAATCGCTGACTCCACTATCTTCGCCTGAGCTAAGATCTTTAGAATACATGCTCTTCTTCTTGAATCCCTTCTTATATTTGCCTTTGAAATTCTTCTTGTATGTAGGCTTTTCTTCTTCATCACCTTTAACCCTATTTAGGCATCTAGCTAAAAAATGTCCAATCTTTCCACAATTAAAACATTTAAAAGGTAATTTTCCTTGATATTTACCTATTCCTCTTTTTAGTTTGTGAATGAAAAGTGCTTCATTGTCATCTTCATCATCACTGGAACTATCACTTGATTTTTGAATATTAGCTTTCTCCTTCTTTGATGTCTTGAAAGCTGCTTCTCTCTTTGAGGGTTTATCTTGTTCTATCTACATCTCATATGCCGTGAGAATACCATGAAGCTCATCCATCTTTAGCTTGGCTAAATTCTTCATCTCCTCAATTACTAAAATCTTTACACCATATCTCATTGGTAGAGATATCAAAACATTTTGTACCACTGTTGACTCATCCAACATTTCTCCAAGACCTTGAATCTGATTTATGACTTGATCAACTCACAAAAGATACTTGTTATATCTTCTTCTTCTTCCATCTTCAAAATTTCAAACTGTCTTCTAAAAGTCTACAACTTAGCTTGCTGAACCTTTCCATTATTGTAAATATTCTCAAGTTTTACCGAAGTTTCATGAGCATATTTACATTGCATAACTTTAAAAAATTTAGATTTGCATAAACCACATAAAATAGCATTTAAAGCTTTAGCATTACATTCACTTGCCTTCTTTTCTACTGGAGTAATTGTAGATGTCTGTGGCTCTTCATATTCATCCACCACTAATTTCCATATGTTGAATCCAAGGGCCATCAAATAAACCTTCATTCTCATGCTCCAAAAAGCATAATTCATCCATTCAAACAAAGGTGCCTTATTTGTAGAAAATCCTTCCTGTGACCTAGCCATCATGCTTTTCTGATCTACCTTCAAGGTATAAAACTTTTCAAAAAAAAGGAACTTGCTCTGATACCAATTGTTAATCATGGAATATACTAAGAGGGGGGGTGAATCAGTATATTATATATCTTATAAAACTTTCCCTTTATCAAATTCCACTTAATAAAAAATTTAAGATATGTAATAAAACTCAAACAATAAACATCACACAAGATAGAGAGAGACACCAAATATAACATGGAAACCCAATGTGGGAAAAACCACATAGAACAATCTCAAGTATATTCATGAGAAACAACCCACAAGAGCACCATACCCCTTTGTCGATTACCAATATCAGCTACAATTCATGAGCACCAACCCACATGAGCTTCAAACCCCTTTGCCGAGCACCAACCCAGCTATTATTTGTGAGCACCAACCCATAGGAGCACCAGCCCCTTTGCCAAGCACCAACCCACAGGAGCACCAACCTAACAAAAATTCGTGAGCACCAACCCACAGGAGCACCAACCCATTTAGGTATACCACACACCTATCTCTCAATGTTGTTATCTCAACAAATGATAGATCAGTACATCTCCTCCCTCTCTCTCACCTTTGCTCTTCTAAGATAGATATAACATATACAAATCATATTCATCTCTCACAATTGTTCTTCTAAGCTAGATATTACAATATCAAATCAACCTCTCTCAACCATATTACAAATGGCTTCTCAAGCCTTTATTTATAGCTTTCCAAATGACCTTTGGCCTTCCCCCTTTGTGACCCTTCAATCCTCATGTAAAATGGTGCCAATCTTGGATGACCCTTCATATTCAAGCCTTTGAAAAGTCATGTGGTGACCCTTCATGACCAAAAACGTCCTTCCCACTTTTGTCCTTATCTTTGGTGACTTTTCATATTCCTCAAAGTGTCCCTTCATGAGAAATTGCACCCTTACTCTTTTGTCTTCACTTGTTGACGCTTGGTATTCCCCAAGATGACTCTTCATGGGAAAATGTGTCCCATCCTTTTTTTGTCTTTACCCCGTGGCTCTTCAACTTCTCCATGGGCCCTTCTTTTTTCTCATATGCAACCAAAAATATATTCGTTAATATTAAATAAATATTAACTCATATTAGCCAAGATATATTTATTACAAACAACATTAAATGCAATGGGGCCTTTATCACCAATAATGCTAGACCTTTGACATCAATGACAATATTTCCAATAGAAATTAATTATGGGATACTTATGGATCACTAAATCTTGCCTATGTATTTATTCCTAATATCTTAATTGTTGGAGCTATGAAGGTATTTTCATGGAAACTTGTTCTAGTTATCCTATAGGCTACTCTATTTATGTTGGTTAGGCTGGTTGAGTTGACCAAGATAGCTCACCTCCTTGAAAAACTAAAGGGGATGGTCTATTGGGTACCATAACTCTAGAAGATGATGTCCCTATTATAGGAAAAGGAGGAATATCCTTCCTCTAACTAGTAACCTACCTCTAGACTAGTGTATATATTATGTATTTATCCTTCCCTCTCTCTTTACTGATTGAGACTACTAGGGAGTCCAATTAAGGATCTTGACCACTAGGAATCTCTATTTGGGTGGTAATATTAAGAGGAGTAGAAAGTGTGGGAAAAATGGAGGTAGATACCAATTTTTAAAAATTAACCCATGTGCTAGCCCCAAGGGTGTTAAGGTTAATTCCACCAAAGGAAGAATAGATCACTGGGATATTTAATAGATTTTTGCAAATATCCAATAATAGAGGTGTAAGTGATCCCAAAATTCATAGTTGTGGTGGCTAAAGGTGATATAGAATTAGGATGAGTTGTAGTGGGAAAAATTGGTGATGTGACAACAACTTGGGCTTGGGTTATTTGACTTAATGAATTCAAAGAATATAAATAATAAAATATACTATAAAAAATTGTAGAAATTGAAGAAGTGGTTAAAGAATATGGGGTGCTAGGACTTGTAATAATGTGAGGGGAAAATAGAATGCAAATTGATATAATTTATTGAGGTGGAGAGCTTGGAGGTGTATGATGAGTTCAAAATATGGATCATTATTGACATAATATTTCCCTTAATCCATCTCCCAAAGGATATTATCTTATGTAAATCTTAGATTCTTAGATAACTACTACCTGGAAAATAGATATTTGTCTTGTTTATATTGAACCAAAGACTAAACCTTTACTTTGTCATTAATGTCTAATACATAGCATGTTTTAGTGATCTTTGGTGTGAAGGAAGCTCAAGAAAAAGACATAGGATTATTTCTATGGACTCTACAGGCTTGTTTCTATGGACTCCATAGGCTTATTTCTATAGACTCTGCAGGCTTGTTTCTATGGACTCTGTAGGCTTGTTTATATGGACTCCATAGGCTTATTTCTATGGACTCTATAGGATTTTTTATATAGACTCTATAGGATTGTTTCTACAAACTCCATAGGCCTATTTCTATGGACTTCATGAGCTCATTTTTATGGACTCTACAGGCTCATTCCTCTCAACTTTGTAGGGTCAATTCTGAGAATTATGTAATGACAAAGCCACAAAGGGGAAGCTGGAGGCTAGATAGGATAAGAAAGAACCATTCCATCTAGAATAAAATAAGGAAAATAATAGCTTGCTATTTTGAAGGACTTGCTTTTGATAAACTTGTATGTAATCATATTTTAGGACTATTATAGGATAGGATATTTATTTCATCAAAATAATTAGATCTCTTCGAAATCCAATCTCCTATCTTTAGATGAAGGGATCGACCAAGGAGTCCTATTATTTTACATCTTATTTTGAGTTGATTGTATTAGTATAAAGTGTAAGACTTTTGATTATGAATATAATATAAGATATAGAGAAAATAGGGAATCAAGAATTAGATATTATAAAAGCTTACAGGTTTTAGCTAAATTGTAATCATTTCATTTATATGAATTAATACTTCAATATATAGCACTGATTAATCTTTGTTCCTAAGTCTGAGAGGAGTAAGGGCCCACTCTCCTTGGAACCAAGAACTATGCATGGTATTTATGTTCTATTTTATTAATTCATTTTTATAATTAATTATAATCTTGTTATGGTTTGCATTTATTTATAAAAACATCAAAACAAATTCATAGTTTAAAAAGAGCATTTTCTTGTTTCATTTCTTTTCTACACATAGTATGTTTTCTTTTACAACAGAAGAGTGAAGCAAATTTCCTTTTGTAAGTAGGAGTGTGAATATACTTTCCTTGCAAATGTAAAATAGGAGTGTGATCTTTTACTTTCAGCAAAAAAGTGGATTGATTTGATTTCCTTCTTTTTCTTAGTAAAAGAATGAATCACCTAGTTTAGGACACATTCCTTTCTTTATTCAAAGTTAGAATAGGATTAGCAAGCACCCCCATAAGCCACCTTCTAGATCTACCATCCCATACCTTACTGCAGATAGCTTTGGACACTAGCCCTAGTTGATAAGACATCAATTGAATATTGATTAAATGAGAAGATAGATGACACTTGTCATTTTTGGTGTTATTTCCAGGGAACACAATGTGTTAGTAAAGGTAATAATTATTGGTATAGAGTGAAAAATAGAAAAATTAAAAAATAAATAAATTGATGTACCATCTTAGAGATTCTAAAGGATGATTTATTCAAAAGATTCCACCAAGAACACAAGTGGACACTCCTTCAACATCTCTGAGTAGTAAACTAGAAGATACAAGTAAAACCTATTTACATGAATCTTTTGAAACTAGGATAGAACCAGGTCATTGCCACATGCAAACCCCATAGGACAAATTCCTCAAGATCAATCTCTTATATGAAGACATTATTTAGAAATTGCCAAAGACTTAGAAGAAGCATTTCAAAGTTCCATAGCTAAATAAAATTCTAAGAACTTAGAACAACCCATAACTGAGACCACAAAAATTTAGTGGGAAGATCATCTCAGCTTTGAAATATCATCAGAAGGAGAAATTGATCTCTAATAAAATCAACAATTTGCACAACCAAGAAGGAATTTTTATTTTCCTATTGTTGTAGCTCCTAATGATCAAACCCCCATGAAAAACATTTCACCAACTAATTTTCCAAATTTTTGGGGATGATCTATAGAAGATCCTGATCAATTCCTATTTGATTTTAAGGTGTTATGTCAAACCTATGATTACACAATTGATAGCCAAAAATTAAAACTATTTCCCTCTACACTTAAGGATGCAACTATGAGATGGTTCATGGGTTTAGCTGGAAATTCTATTAGAATATGGGATGACATGGAAATAGAATTCTTGAACAAATACCAAGATTACTACCTAGTGTGTGAAAGAAAAGAGGATTTCTTCAAAATCAAACAGAATGAGGATGAATATTTAGAGGATTATTTAGATAGATTCATGTTCACTCATAAAATAAGCAATTATCCACTCAAAGAAGACGTTCAAAAATTGGTTTTATTGAAAGGATTGGATGAAGACACTAGAGATGCCTTAAATTAGATGGGTGGAGGAGATATAAACAAGTTGGCTTTCAATTAGAATTCTGAGATTTATACCAATTACTCTCAAATAAGACATAGAATTAGGAAATAAGAGTTGGGAAGATCTAATGAAGTGGATAAATTAATGGAAGAATTTTCTAATCTCAAAACATATATTCTAGTTACACTAAATAGTACTCTAGATGGCCTTCAAGCTAAGGCAAATACAATAAAGCCTTTAACAATCTACTGTCCTAAGTGTAGATAGAAACACACCCTTAGAGACTGCCCCTAAATAGAACCAATATTTCATCATGTGGGATCTATGATGCAATAGATCATGATACCAAATATTGCACCCTTCTACCTATTTTAAAGAATCAAATGAAAACACAAGTCCAGTCCACTGAAAAAGTAAATTATATTCAGAGACAAAACTTTGCCCCACAAAACCAAGCTCAAGGATAGTTTAATGCAAGAAATCTAGTTAATCCATGGATGGCACCATGTAATGTTTCAATTACTTCACTATTTTGGAATCAACCTCAAATTATATCAATTCAAAATCCATGGGAAGGACAAGATTGGATGCCAACACCTCCATAAATGGTGTCACAACCACAATGACAATGGGTACCATAGCTACAATGGATGCCACAACCATATCAACACTAGAATCCGTACTGGAACCCATAGTCACAATTCACCTAACCAAGAAGATGACTTTAACAATAAACCATTATGCCACCCTCAGTTATTTAGTAATACGGACAAATCAATCAGCCCTCACTACCTACATAACCAATAGCAAATCTAAAAACTAAACAACCAACACCTATTTATGTTATTGAATGGGAAGAAACAATCAATGTCAGAGCTATTGAGTGTTTAGACATACATTTGAGATTAGGGAAAACTATACAAAAACCTCTAATTCTCATTTATGAGATACCTGATGAAAACAAAAAGATAAAATCATCTCATATTAGTACTAGAGAAGTTGAAATCAAAATGAGCCCTGAAGTAAACAAAGGAAACACTATTACACTAGTAGTTCATTTTCCTAAAAGATTAAGAGAAACTGATATTAAACCAGACTCAAACTTGGTCCATGAGTTTCAAAAGATCAATATTGTGGTACCCCTTCTACAAGCTATTAGGGATATACTTGAATTAAATAAGATAATCAAAAACCTTTGTATTAAGACACCTGGGAGGAAAGCAAAATATTCTATAACCATTCATGTTGATGGAAAAGTTGATTTATTAGTAGGAAAATTATTAGTTCTAAAATATGTAGATCTGGGAAGCCCAGTGATCACAGTTACAATTGGAGGAACAAAAAATTCTAATGTCTTGGTAGATTTGGGAGTAGAAATCAATGTCATGACAACTGATACTCTCCATGCATTATCTCTTATGAAAATGCAACCTATAACTACCATTCTTCAAATAGTGGACTAGTCGATAATGAAACTAGAGGGGACTATAAAAAATGTTGAAGTGCTAATAGAATCTTGGGAATATACAGTAGATTTCATGGTCTTGCAACCCAAAACAAAGAATCTAGGATATCCTATAATCCTAGGTAGACCATGGTTGGATACTATAGTAGTATTGATTAATTATAGGTTAGGAGACATGACCATTTCTAATGGGTTAAAATCCAAATGTATCTCCTTGTATCCTCCTACAAAACCATCAACAAATTACATATAAGAACTTTAGGTGGATGAATCAGACAACACAATAAACAACATTTCCTCCTTATCCATGATCATAGTTAAAAAACACTTAGAAGAATTGAATGGAGACATATACCCAAAATATATGGACTCTATCAGTCTGGAAACTACAGACTCATCCAGGCTGGAAGCTATGAACTCTACCAGTCTGAAAGCTACAAACTTGGCCAGTCCAGAAATAATGGACTACCTTAGTTCATGATTCTTGGGTCAAATAGAATATTTTGAAACCTCCACTTCTACTTCTTCTAGTACTTATTCATCATATAATCATAGATTGATTTAGGAAAGTGTGTGGAAATTGGTAGAAAAACAACAAACTCATTTCTTAGATGCATTTTATTGTTCCTTAGCAAGATTGATTCCTCTTAGAAAAGAGTTTATTGATAATGTAACTATGTTTCATAGGCTACTTCCTCATCCATGTCCTCTAAACTCATTAATTAGTGAGTTTAAGAAAATAAAATCCAACTACCTAGGTACCAAACCAATCATGGTATTACCTAGAAAAATTTTGAACATCAATAGTTGGTTAACAAATGAAGAAGAAGATCAACTCTTTGAAGTATTGGAAAGACATACCAAGGATTTTTCTTGGGATTATATTGACAAGAAAGGAATTCACCCCAACATATGCACTCATCACATTTACACAGAATCTATCAAATTAGTTAGACAACCACAAAGAAGAATAAACCCAACATTAAAGGAAATAGTCAAAATAGAAATCCAAAAGTTGCTAGAAGTTGGGTTTATTTACCCCATCTCAGATAGCTGGTGGGTGTCACCTCTAGTAATTGTTCCCAAGAAAATGTAAAGTTAAGAGTATGTGTAGATTATAGAGAATTAAACAAAGCAACATTAAGAGATTACTTTCTTTTACCTTTCATTGATCAAGTTCTTGATAACTTAGTAGGAAAGAAATATTTTTCTTTCCTAGATGGGTTTAGTGGATATAACTAGATAATGGTAGTAGTTGAAGATGAATATAAAACCATGTTTGCTTGCCCTCCATTTAGACTCTGTAATGCTCCAGAAACCATCTAAAGAGTAGTTTTGGCAATATTCTCTGACCTTACAAATGATTATGTTAAGGTATATATGGATGATTTCACTCTTTATGGTGAAACTTATGAAGAATATATTACCAAATTGGAAAGGGTATTGATTAAATGTGAGGAACATTAATTATCTTTGGGCCACGAGAAATTTTTGTTGATGTGGGATGAAGGAATAGTCCTAGGACACCATATTTCTGCAAAAGACATTCAAGTAGATCCAAAGAAAGTCAAAATAGTCTCCAATTTACCCATTCCACAAACACAAATTGAAGTTAAGAGTTTTTTGGGACATGTTGGTTACTATAGATGCTTCATAGATAAGTTTAGCCAAATAACTTCCCCTATGTTTGCCTTGCTTAAAAAAGATAGTACATTCGAATGGAGTGATAGTTGCCAGTAGGCCTTTGAGACCATTAAAGCTAAACTTGTTGTTTCTCTAGTATTGAGAGGACCAAATTAGACTAAGCCATTCCATATATACACAAATGCTTCCAATACAACACTAGGAGCAGTTCTTAGACAAAAGGATGAAGAGAGTAACATGTATGTTATATATTATATTAGCAAAAACATGACACTTGCTGAAATAAATTATACCACAACTGAGAGGGAATTATTAGCTATAATTTATGCAATTAACAAATTTAGACACTACATAATAGGTTAAAAGGTATTTGTCTATATAGACCATTTAGCTATTAGATATCTTACCAACAAACCAACTGTGGGAGGTTGGATTATTAGATGGCTACTGCTCTTACAAGAATTTGATGTTACTATTATATACAAACTAGGGAAGTCTAATGTGGTTGCTGATTTCTTGTCAAGAATGAACACTACAGGTGAAGAAGAACTAGTGGAAGATGACTTTCCAGATGAATAATTATTTTCTATTTCAGCACAATCTATGTGGTTTGATGATATAGCCAATTACCTCACCACATGGAAGTTTCCTCTGCACTTTTCACAAAAATAAAATAAACATTTAATCAAAGAAAGTTCTTTTAAATGGATAATGGGATGTTATTTAAACTTAGACCTGATCATGTGTTTCATAGGTGTGTGACAAATGGTGAAGCTTATGATATCATCATATCTTGTCATGATGAACCAAGAGGATTTCATTACTCATCTCAATGAACCATACATAAAATCTTGGGAGTGAGATATTATTGGCTTCATCTTCATCAGCAAGTAAAAAGATATGTCAGACACTGTGATGCTTGTCAGTGAATTGGACAACCTACTCTTTGAGCAGAGATGCCTCTACACTCTCATCCTCAATTAGTTTTAGAACCATTTTATAAATGGGGAATTGATTTTATTGGTCCAGTGGATCCTCCTTCTAGAGGAAAATAATATCTTCTAGTATGTACAAACTACGTGACCAAGTGGGTAGAAGTGGAAGCATTAACTCATGCAAAAGAGGAGATGGTAGCTGATTTGTTATATTTTAAAATCATGTAAAGATTTAGTGCTCCAAGAGAAATAGTCTCAGATCAAGGACCGTAGTTCATGTCAAACATGGTAAATCATTTCATGCAAGTGTATCAAACTCAACATAGAAAAACATCTCCATACTATCCACAAGCTATGGATAAGTTGAAGTCACCAACAGAGAATTGGAAACCATTTTAACCAAGGTTGTTAATTCTAGTAGAAAAAACTAGGTAGATAAGGTACCAAAAGTTATTTGGGCCTATAATACTACTTGCAAAACAATAATTGGATTTTCACTTTATGAATTGGTCTATGGTAATAAGACTTTATTCTCTGTTGAATTTGAATTACAAACTTTGAAAATAGTTGCAGAAGTAGGAATTAAATTAGAAGAAATATAGAAAGAAATACTCCTACAACTTAATCATCTTGATGAAATGAGGATGGAAGTACTAAAAATAATTGAACTGGTACAACATCAAAGAAAAGTTTGGCATGATGCACAAATCAAGTAATGAAAGTTTCAAAAAAGAGATTGGGCACTATTGTTTAATTCTAAATTTCAACAGTTCAAAAGAAAACTACAAAAAATATAGTTGGGACCTTATGAGATTGAAGAGGTCTATGAAAATGGTTCTATTAATCTGATACAGATTGATGACAGTAGAAGAGTTTTATTAGTCAATAGACATAGATTGAAGAACTATCAGAAACCTCTCAATAAAGATGAATTTATTCAAAAAGTAAAGGATCAAGTAGTTGTTTTGGAAAGCTTTGTTCTTCTAGTGAACATGCTTCTTGATAATCCTAAAATCAAAAAATAAAAATAAAAAATTTATCAATAGTAAAAATCCTTCTAGGGACGCTATTGATAATGCATGCCCAGAAAACTAGCTTGTCGGTTGGCTATGCATTACAAAAAAAGGGCTTTGGCTAGAAAACCAATAATGGCTAGCCAAAGGGCAAAAACAAAAATTTATAAGAAAATCTCATCATGACACTATGATTGGTCATCTCCATGCAATAAACTAATCCATGCAAACTTATTTGTGTAGGACACATGACGAGCAAAGGATAACGTCTAAGGTTAAAGTAAATAAGACATATATTTTATTTATCTATGTTTAGTTAAATAATTATATTCAATTTGATTAAGACACTATTCTTTGAAGATGGCCCAAATTTGAATCTTCCAAAATGGAATGACACATGCCATAATAAAAAAACATGCAACTGAGCCACCAAAGGTGTATGGATAAGTGTGCAGCTTTGATATCATCAATTAAGTGATCAAGTATCATAATGATGGGACATCATAAAAAGGGGTGTTAAATGAAATAATAAATCACTATCACCATTAATATGACATGTCATAATTTCACATAACTTGTATTGATGAGACAAAATGGTTGGCACACTCTGTAGAAATGTGCATCACCTAACTGTATCAAATCATCATACCAAACTATGGACTCATGTAGCTGTAGAATTTCAAATGAACTATTTACTTTCTACAAACTTTAATAAAATCTAGTCTACCAATCCTTAGTGGCTATTGCCTATCGACTTCAACAAAATACTGGTCTACATCTTAATTAGAGTTAAAAGAATCAAGCTGATTGTAACTTTGCATAAAAATGGGATAGAAGACAAGATCAGAGCCAAAGGATCCAACAAAGTTTCATAAAGACAAAGATTATATAGTAGTGTTTAGAGCCAATGGTTAGCTACCTTTCATTGAAAAGTTTTAGGGTTTTGATGAAACAATGGTAAGTGAATTCATTACCAATCTCACCCCTAAATTTTCAATTGTGAAAGGCATTGTTATTCCTATTATAACTCAAATTATAATCCAAATTATACAAGTTCCAAAAGAGGGAATGAGAGCTACAAGCAGAGTTTCATTTATTGATTTAATTAGTCAATTTAATGGTAATGAGCAGATTAGAACTTCATGTCTAGTAGATTCTAAAGGAAAATCAAAAGGGATTAAAATAAATTCACTTCTTGAACCTTGGAAATATATAGCCAAGTGGGTACTTAAATATATCATTTATGAAGGGCAACATAGTATTTGAGTGGGAGATGCCATGAAAATGTTAATACATCTTAAGCATGGAAGACAAAACCCTCAGTATAAAATTAACCTCCCATCTTTCTTATATGGTGCTCTGCAAGTTATGTCTACAACACATAATACTGCTCTTAGGCATCATGGCCTTAGTAAGCTTGTTATCCAACATTATTTCCTTTAGCAAGGTTAAGAGGTCTGGGAGGAATTTTAGAATAGTATAGCACAACAAATTCTATATTTTCCTGCACAAGAAACCCTAAATTCACCATAAGAACACTCATCTCCACTTGATGTATCAGCTGAGAAAATAACACCAAGGAAGAAATCACAGACTGTAGTCCCAACAAAAAATCCTTCTTCTTCTTCTTCTTCTTCTTTAAGAAGAATCACAAGATCTTAAAACCTTAAAGTTTCAAGGTCCCCACAAGAACCTCATGAGTCTATTGTATAACTAGTTCCCTTGTTAGGAAGAATAAAATTAAGATGGAAGGTTGCTATAGAACTTGAGAAGACCAAGGGTTTGTTAGTTGAGAAGGAAAGCCAACCAAGTGTAGCTCAAAGAGTAACTAAAAGAAGGAGAAGGCTCATTTTAACATAAGAAGATGAACAAGAAGCTACAGATATTTTAGATATTCTTAAAATGGTGTCTCATTTCCCCATACAATATAATATTCCTACACCTACAAATATTGAATAAATTCCTTCCAAAAGGAACTCTCTAATCATAATGGAGGAGCCAAATCTAGAGGAAGAGCCACACACAGTAGAGGAATTAAGTATGGTGGGACAACCACCTATTCCAGTTGAAACTTGCAATGGATAAAGGGAAAAATATATGTACCAATGAGAAAGTTGAATAATCTAATCTAAATGATCCTATTATGTAGCTAACTTTACAACTTTCTCAAGCTCAATCTCTTAAACAACAATAGACAGTTGACATTGATGACTCGATCAGTCAATTGCAAAAAAAGGATCATCTCAACTCATCTTTGGTGTAGAAATTAGATACAGTGTCTACTGATCATGCATAAAAAATTCATAGATTAGAGGAAATAATAAAATAATATGAAGCTAAACAGATTAGTCTTTGGATATATGTAGAAAGTCTGAAGAAGGAAAATAGGAGATTTCAAAATTTGGTAAACTCTTTCGAAGCACCTCCTATTGCACCTTCTCCTCCTCAGGTATTTGTTGACCATGGTTGTCAAAAAAGTGATCCAAGTATTTCTCCCTTGTAAATACTATATCAAATAGAAGAAGAATATGTTGTACATAAATAGAAACACAAAGATGTAACTTATTCAAACAAACTCTTGGAAAATGAAAAAAAGTAATTAAAAGCTAAAGTCCAAAAGTTAGAAGAAAATTTGTAGGATGCATGCAAATTAGGGGAAACTCTTATGGCATGGAGGAATCCTTCTCCTACATACAATTTATTTTTATTTGAACAATTTTATAGATGACAACTTTTGCATATCTCCTGGAATCTTCCTTAAAAAATTTTGTAGCCAACAACATTTTTATAAATTTTCTATAGTGCTAAACCTGATCAACAAGATTTGCTTTGTGAATTTTATTTGCATGACTTGATTCTAGGAGATCATGAGCACAATAAGTTTTTGATAAATATTCATGTAGGAGAAGTTTAAATAAGAGCATTACAATCTACATTCAAAAATCAAATAGCATGGAAAGGTATATTTGAGGACTATAAAAATAATGCTAAGACTATAGGATTATGTGTCAAACTAGCCTTTCCTATTCCCAGATAGATCAAATAGAATTTTAACTGTGAATTGTTAAATTATGAGGTTAAAACACATTATTTACAAACTCTATATGATTTATCTATTTCTTTTAAATTGTTTTCAAGATACAGTTTAGATTTATTAGTAGATGCAAGTGTAAACAAATGGGACCAATTTTTAGTGCCTCTTAAAAGGTGAGAGGTCATGTCCCCAAATAACTTAAGATGGAGTATGAGGAGAGCATCCTCAATTTTAGAAATTTTAATCAAGGTAATAAACTCTGGGGGAGAATAGAAATGGATTGGCATGAGATATAGACCCCCTTTACTAATCATACCTATTCCAAGATGGTAGAGTTGGGATCCATAATTAGAGGAGCAATTCAGTATATAGAAACAAATGATTCAAACACATCAGGGATTTACAAGCAATTCAGATAGACATATAATAGATGAATTTGATGAATATGACTTGAATCAGAGTACAAAAAGTAGAAGCTAGAGTTATAAATGCCAATAAATGTTTGTAATGGGACTTGAAAAAGGTAAATCTTGGGGGAGATGATGAGCTCGAAATATGGCTCATTATTGACATAATATTTCCCTCAATCCATCTCTCAAAGGATTTTATCTTATACAAATCTTAGATTCTTAGATAACTATTACATGGAAAATAGATATTTGTCTTGTTTATATTGAACCAAAGACTAAAACTTTACTTTGTCATTAGTGTCTAATACATAACATGTTTTAGTGATCTTTGGTGTGAAGAATGCTCAAGAAAAAGACACAGGCTTGTTTCTATGGACTCTACAGGCTTATTTCTATGCACTCCATAGGCTTATTTCTATGGACTCTATAGGCTTGTTTCTACAAACTCTGCAGGCTTGTTTCTATGGACTCCACAGGCTTATTTCTATGGACTATGTAGGCTTGTTTCTACAGACTCTGTAGGCTTGTTTCTACAGACTCGATATGCTTATTTCTATGGAATTCATAGGTTCATTTCTATGGGATTTGCATGCTCATTCCTCCTAACTCTATAGGGTCAATTCGAAGAATTTTATAAGGACAAAGCCATAAATGGGAAGCTGGAGGCCAGATAAGATAAGAGAGAACCATTCTAGCTGGAATCAAATAAGGAAAACAATTGCCTAATATTTTGAAGGACTAATTTTGATAAAATTGTATGTAATCAAATTTTGGGACTATTATAGGATAGGATATTTATTTCATCAAAATAATTAGATCTCTTGGAAATCCAATCTCTTATCTTTAGATGAAGGGATCGACCAAGGAGTCCTATTATTTTGCATCCTATTTTTAGTTGATTGTATTAGTATAAAGTGTAAGACTTTTGATTATGAATATAAGAGAAGATATAGAGAAAATAGGGAATCAAGAATCAGATATTATAAAAACTTATGGGTTTCAGCCAGATTATAATCATTTCATTTATATGAATTAATACTTCAGTTTCTAGCATTGATTAATCTTTGTTCCTGAGTTTGAGAGGATCAAGGGCCCACTCTCCTTAGAACTAGGAACTTTGTATGGTATTTATGTTCTATTTTATTAATTCATTGTTATAATTAATTATAATCTTGTTATGATTTACATTTATTTATAAAAACATCAAAATAAATTCATAATTTAAAAAGTGCATTTTCTTATTTCATTTATTTTCTATGCAAATTATGTTTTCTTTTACAATAGAAGAGTGAAGAAAATTTACTTTTGTAAGTAGGAGTGCAAAATTAATTTCCTTGCAAACGTAAAATAAGAGTGTGATATTTTATTTCAATCAAAAGAGTGGATTGATTTGATTTCTTTCTTTTTCTCAGAAAAGCGTGAATCACCTAGTTTAGGACACATTCCTTTCTTTAGTCAAAGTTAGAATAGGATCATCAAGCACCCCCATAAGTCACCTTCTAGATCTACCATCCCATACCTTACTACAAATAGCTTTGGACACTAGCCTTGGTTGATAAGACATAGATTGAATATTGATTAAATGAGGAGATAGATGACACTCGTCAGTGTACTTGGGGATGACCTCTAAATTATGGCTTGTAATTCTAACTCTACCTCTCTTATATTTTCATCTTTATCTGATAATAGTTTGATAATAACTGAGATACAATCTATTTTATTGACTTATTTAGATTGACCTATTAATTTTGTGTTTCCATATTGAGTTCTTTCCTTAGATAGCCACTCATCTTCTAGGTCATATTTAGTTATTTAAATTATTGACCAAGATTATTCAATATCTATCTTAGAGACCCATTCCCCTTTGTTATCCATCCTCTTTTCCTCTTCCTCACTATCATAGATCATAACAGGGTATGATATTCATGTACATCTTCTTATAATCTCCCTCTCTTTGAGAACTTATGTTATTTCTTCTTTCACTTCCTAATTTTGAGGAGAAATAGGTGGGGTATTAGGCTTCCTTGTATATGTCAAAATTGTTTTATCAATAGTAGAGGTTGGTCAAATAGGAAGTGGAATAGATAATGAAGAAGTGGGAATTACAGATGGAGATGAAATGACTAGAGTAGTCACTACTAGGAAAATGATGGATGGTGAAGTAGGATACCCAATAGGAAATGACATTGCTTATAATATCATCAAAGGATAAGTAACATATATTTATACACATAATATTTTCAAAATTTTATCTATTAATAACACTTTGTATCTTGTAAGAACCCATCTATTCTCAATCTCCTTGAGTACACACCTTAAGGGGTACACTGAGAAAGGGGTGGTCAGACCACTAGTGCTTCACAAGTTGTTGTCCCTTTTACCACTTGTTATCTACACACTTATCTCTTGTTAAAACATTATCCCTAAGCTTATTTTTCTCTATTTTAACCTTTCTAGTCATTTACAAATTTTATCCTCCTATTCAACACCTTAATCCCCTTTTGTCAATTGGATATACTAGGTTGACCCTGTATAGTTTCAAGTAATTGTTAATTATCAACTAGTTTAGACTTTGGCTAACCTAGCTCATCACCTAGTGAATAATTATCTAAAATTGTGTTAGGTTGACTGGGTTGACCCTATCGGCTTGGATTTTTTGAAGGGCTTAGGGTTAAATATGCCTATATATACAATTTAATTTTTCCACTATTTAGAGAAGATAAGAAGAAGTAAGAGATATTACACATCCACTTATCCATCATTATACTTGAGGGGAAAGCTTAGGGTTTCATACTTTCTTTGGAGATACAAATCTTATCTGATGGAGAAGTCTTTTCAATTCATTGATAGGTTGTGTACCCTAGAGCTGATTTTCCTTTGTCATCATTACATACCACAACAACCTCTTATGAAACACCTTGGCCAAGGGAGAGATTGAGGCTTGATAGGTTTGTCTTCAAAGGTAAGTATTCCTAACTTTGTTACTCTTTTGTAAGAGTAGTTAGATATGTATTTTTACCTATATTCCATGCATTAGGATTCTATATACATTAATGTGAGTATATGTCTCTTATGTATTTTTAATTTTATTGTTTCTAACCCCCACTTTGTGCTAAAAGCTTTGGTGATTACTAGATTAGATTTAATTTACTTGTTATTAGTTAAGTGAGATATCAAAACATAGGACTCCCTTAGGGTCATTATGTGATTATGATTAATTGAAGGATTTGGAACCCTCCCTACCACCATGTATAGTGATAAGATATCCCTTAATCAGGTCTATTAGATCCCCATATTGGTCATGTTCTCACTTAAAAAATGTGTCCCCAATTAGAATTTTATGGTATGATATGTCTTCTTTGAGTTAGGATTGATTTATAGACATGATGCATTTATGATTACATACATTCTAGTGAACTTGACATGAATCTAACCATTACAATTTTTATTTCACTTATTTCATTATTTCATTATTTTATTTTTCATATGTTTGTGATGATGTGTTGATTGTATTGACACAGTACTAACTTATGTGCATAGATTTAACACACATGCTTATCAATATGAATCTATTCTATGTAATTTATTCTTCCATTACAGGATACTAGGTTAACCCAATTGATATATTATATATTTTTAGGATTTTAGACATCTAATTTAGCATACTAGAATGACCCAATTGACCCTATACATTTTTAGGATATCAATAATAGGTTTCTACAAAGCTAGGTCGACCCTGTTGACATAGTTAGCATATTTTTCAAGTATTAATCAAGGTTCTTCTAAAAAATATCATTTATTCACATCCTCCAACCCACTAAGGTTAATTTATATCCTTCTCTCTCTTTCCTTATAGTCCCATTTTTCATAGTTTTTAGTCTTTAAAACTACCCTTGTATAGTCAACTAGGTCGACCCTATCAATGTAGTTCTATATTATATATTTTATCTAGAAAGCTAGGTCGACCCTATTGATGTAGTTCATTTTTAGACCTTTGATTCCATAGTACAAAGGCAACACTATCGACCCTATTTTGTATTTTTTTATACACTATCAACTAAAACAATAATGTACTATGTTTCAAAGTTGGAATTAACCCTTATATGCTAGTAATTAGCTCACACTTTCATTTCTTGTTACTTGCATGCTTATAATAATTCACATAGTCTAATTAGGTGGTTTTTAATATACCATTTAGTTTTACTATTATTTATTTTATGTATATAGTACCAAATCAAAAAATCTTAAAACACATTTTAAAAATTGTCTATCCAAGTCCTACCTACTTGGATTTCATCACCAAGGGGGAACTTGACTTGGTTTTCTAGCCAAGTATAGACATGTGGATAATAGTATGTTTTGGTGAAGCACCCAATACCCTTATCACTATGATGTGTGTAGTGATGGGATAGGTGCCAATACTAAGTCTATACCATTTCCAATATAGATCCATTTTAGCCCAAACATCCTAAAATCATCCTTATATTACTTTCTAGTTCCTTGCTTAGAGGCAACTTCTTATCACATCTAAAATTATACTCTAATAATCTAACAACATTCATTTTGACCACTTAGTTAGCTTTTAATTTCCATGTTGATTGATTTATATTTGCTCAATTATATGTTATATTGAAAAAAATTGCATTAGCCAGTGTTGATGTAAGGTTTTGTGTTGTGTGCTTCAATTAGATTAGCCTCATTGATCCAATTGATTGTGTGTTTCATTTCATTTTTTTATTTTAGAAGTAATTGTAAAATTATTCTTGTTTTAGTATACATTCATTTTTGTCAACATAGTCCCTTATAGGATGTATATTTTTCCCTACCTACTATACTAAGTCAACCCAGTCAACCTTATATACTTTTTTAGCTTTTATTTGCTATACTAGGTAGACCTAGTCAGTTCTATACAATTTTTAGGCTCTATTTTCTATACTAGGTTGACCTAGGTGACTCTATATTATTTTTTTCACATCATATTTCCTTAATTTTTACATATATCTTACCTTTTTTAGTCCTACTTCTTCATCATGAACATTCTATTTGAAGACAATACTGAGTTGAATTCAACATACATGATAACTTTTACCAACCCTTATAGGATCTCCCATAAACAAAGTAGGGCTCCTCTCTTAGATGAGAGTAATGTTCATATAGACACTCACATAATGAACTATGGGACCCCTCCTCATTCCTCTTCATAACATAATCCTCTCTTCTTACTAGAAGATAAACCTAAATTAGAGTATACCCCTGAAATGCTCTTCTTTATCTCTAAATTTCCTCAACATCGAGGAAAGGATCATTATACCATTTACCATCTCATGATTATTGGTGAATCCAAAGATATTCATTCACATTCTCCCACATTCTCAAATATATTTGGAGGTACTAATTTCTTTGATTATCAACCTTTTCCCTTGATTATTACCCCTTCTCATACCATGTCCTCTTCTTCTTTAACATCTTCTACCTCCATGCCTAGTATCTCCACTAACATGGTAGGTACTAGATCTAGTGGGCCTCTCCTAAGGCCCATTATTATTAATCCTTCCACTAGTGAATCATTTTCTACCCAAGGTAATCATTCTTCTAGTGCTTCCTTTTCACATCCCTTCACTAGTCCATATTTTTCCACACAAGAAAATTTTACCACTAGTGCTTCATATTCTAATAGTTCCTCTTATTCTCCTACCAGCACCAATAGTGGTACCCATGCCACTAATACCAACACTAATTCTTCAAATGATTATAATAATTCCAATCAAACCCACCAACTCTTATTATAAACACTTAATCAAATGAATATTTTTCAAGTTCATAATACAAATTAAATGACAAGAATGCAAAATCACCTTCTCCATATTCAAACTCATCCTCAACCAATGTATTGGGGCATGCATAATCAAAATATTACCCCACCTCCTCTTCAATATTCCTAAGGCAATATCATGCCTCAACCTCCTTTTGTAAACAAAAACATTAAGCATATTCAAAATTATCCTCTTACCAATCAATTTGCTAATATTGCTATAGGAGGTATTCTCCCTACCATTTCTTATAATGGATCAACTGATCCTACCCTTCATCTAAAAACATTTGGAAATATATATAAAGATTTAGTAAAATTTAACACCTTTTCCACTACCAATCTCCTATCTAAAACCCTCATGGGTGATTATTTAGGTTGGTAAAACCAGCGTAAAAATCATTTTATTACTATTTTGGAAGATTTATTAAATGATCTAGTTCAAGAGTTCCAAACTAGTGATCTTCTTGAGAATTATTTGGCCCACTTTATAAATTATAAACAAATTGAAAATTAAAATTCCTGAGATTTTGTTAAAAGGTGGAAATAATTGTCCAATAAATGTGAACATAACATGGTCGATGATAACCTTTTCCAGATTTTTACCATTAGTTTTTTCCCAAGTTGTAATATTGGGTTTGCACTCTCTCTCCACATACCTTGGAGGAGGCCATTGACCAAGAAAATCATCAATATTTCCTTATGAATAAATTCAAGCCACCTAAACCTTCTATGGGTCCTCATATATTATTAAGAAAAAAAATCATAATGCTACAAATGATGGTATCATGGACTCTTATGACACCATTCACAATATTCAAGTTATTGTTCCTAATCAATCTTTGGAATCAGCTCCCCCTTCTCAAAAATACATCAATCCTTAATTATCTTAACCTAAAAATATCATTGTTCACAAACCTTTATCATTATATAAATTACTAAAACATCTACTTAGGCCTCTACCATGAGAACTTATCCCATTCATCCTATGAAATCTTGGTATGATCCTAACAAGCCTCGTTGGTTTCATGCTAGTTAGGGTCATTCTCATGAGACCTATAGGTAGATTCATAATTTAACTATGGATTTTATTCTTGGTCATAATTTTGATCATGATTAAATCATTCAAAAGAATAAACAAGCCTATGACATTTTTTTTAAGGCTTATGAAATAAATACTATCAAGACTTGAATCAATATAACGCTCATTTGGCTATTATAAAGACCCTCTTCCTAATCACCAAGATAACCAAGACAATCCCACCACTTACACCAAAAATTTAAAAAGTATTATTAACCCAAATATTGAAGAAAATGTGGTTAATATGACTAATATGTGAAGGGTGGTTGCTTTCATTGACCCTCAACCTATCTACACCCCTCCATTATCTCATACATTTTACGTTATCCAAGATTCTTCTCCAACTCAGTTAAATGAGTTGATGAAATATGACATTATAATATTTGATTATCTAATCCCAACTCCTCCATTGGATAACACTTCTCAGTCTATTGATACCATCTCTCCAACTTCTTTACCTAACACTAATGATAATCAATCTTCTATCAACACTTCTTTTACCGATTCTCAAAACCAACCTGAATCAACTACTTCAACTTCTCAACATAATGTAAAAATTTTTTATAAACCTTATCCTTCTTAACAAAATAAATTCCAATGCACTTCAATTCCTCATTCTGAAAACCTCCTTCAATACTATGCACCTATTTATAACAATCTTCTTATGGGTTATGATGAGTGGGATCCCATCATGGAAATCACTAATCTCCCATCTCAAATTCCATTCACTAATATTATTAGGAACTCTTTGCATCATCTAAACCATCTCATGAAACTATTTTTAAAAATGAACATCTCTCATCCTCCCATAGTAAGACTTGAAGCAATGTTATTTAGATATAAAGATAGTAGATTACAATAATGTGAAGAGATGTCCATCTATATTAAAAAATAATGGACACTTCTCTTTCCTTAATATTTTCCATAACTTCCAAGATTCTTGATGAGATATACTTCATGTAGATGATCATCCTCTATTCATTAGTGTCCAAATTGGTGATATCCAAGTCAATCATGCCTTGATTGATGAGGGTTATAACACTTGTGTTTCCTCTCTCAATTTCATCAAAACCCTTGGATATTCTAAATGCAATCTCAAGTCTAGAAATAACACATGTCAAGGATATGATTGAAGGTAAATTAATCCTTTAGGTTATGTGTGGCTTCTTAATACCATCCTAGATATCACTATTCATGTGATTGTGATGATCTTTAACTTTCCTCTATCTTATAACGTCTTGCTTGGTAGGTCATGGACTCACTATATTAGAGTTGTTATTTCTTTTTCCTAAAAATGAATTAAATTCCCTCAAAATAGATCCATCTATAAGATTCATGGTGACACTAACCCTTATAATTTTAAATAATTCTAATACTATGGTGTATTAAAGATTCATACTCTTGAACTTTTGCCTAGTGTTCTATTCTATGAGTCTCAATGATTCAAATTTATCATCAATTCCACTCATGTTTACAATGGTCATCCCAAAGTCATTGGTAATATTCATCTTAACCTCTTAGATTCCAATGATGATGAATCCTATGAGATCAACCTAAATATTAAAATTTTTGATATCTCACCTCATATCATCTTATAGCTTCCTACCTCTTTGTAACATCATTCTCACAAACCTCCTTGTGATGACATTCTCATTATCTTGACTAAGTTTTAGCATTCTATTCATCACACTTAATCAAATGAAAAAGTCATCCCTACCTGCATCATTTATAATTATACACCTAACTATGATGATGGTTATTTATTAGATGATCCATTATTAGGTGGTCTTATTCAGGCCCATAATGTTGAGATTATCTATTATCATTCTTCTTTACTTCAGTCTTTTTGTGTATCTTACCATATTTCATCATTTATAGTTCTTAATTTTAGTATTTTTCCTATTTATCATAGGGTAGAGATGGTGTTGAAACCTCTAATTTTTGAATTACCTCATAGGAGTATGCTAATTGATCATGCTATGACTAGGCCTTATCACTTTTCTAGGTACCTTGACCATTATAGCCTAATTATATCTGAGATGTGCACAACCCTTCTTGGGTCTTCTATAGACCCCAACCCTCCTTCAACAAAGCCTACTATAATTAAGCCCATTTCTACTCCCACTATAGTTGATCCCATTCTTACTCCCACTTTAGTTGAGTCTCTCCCTGCTTCTAATCCCATTACTCCCTCCATTGATCCCAATATCAATCTTTCCCCATCATCACCTCATCTTGGTGATGGTTTACTTCATTTACCTCAGATGGCTCTATTTCCCACCAAATGGACTGATGAGCCTTCCTAATCTTCTTCCACTCCTATTAAACCTCTTCCTTCCATTGAGCCCAATCTCATTATTTCTCTTTATGGTTGTTTGAAACCTTCTTAATGCTGATGAGCCTTTATTTTCTCTTCATGATTGTTTGATTTATTATCTCTATTTTTCATGGCTAATTTTCATTGTGACTTGGTTATACACACCTAGTTCCATTTAGTCATTCCCTCTTTATCATGTGATCAACTAGAAAATAATTAATCTAATTATATTCTTCTTTCACCAGTGCACTTTGGAGCTAATTTATTCCCTTTATTCCATTTTCACAAACTAAACATATACATAGTTGAGACTTGAGAAAACATGTTAGTTAATTGTTAAGCCTAAGTATCATAGTTAGTCTTATCTTTGGTTACTTATCTTCCTTTACCCTAAGCCTAAAATTCATTCATGTGTATCACTTTATCTCTCATGATTGGTCATTCCAAGTCTTTATGGAGGAATCTTATAATTCCTTAAAAATATTCAAAATCCAAATCATTTAACAAAAGGCAAAAACATTTCAAAATTATTAAAATTCAAATCACATTAAAAGACATGATTCAAATCACATCTCTTTCTTCTAATCAAAGTTAAAACTCCATAGTTGGCCTCATATAGAGCCAAGGTTCATTGGGGTACATTAAGCTAGTAGATTAGAAAAGGAGAATAAAAAAATCTTTTAGTGATACCTACTTTGTCATGCAAGTACCCAATATTTATAGTATACTGACGGCTCTATAAGGGGTCCTAAGGAATGGATAATGCATCATGGGAAGGTAGGTCCATTTTAAATTTATTGTACCAATATACCATAATGAGTTGATCTTAATAACATGCTTATTTTCCTACTAATCATTGTGTCTATAACGAATAGGTTTCCTTTGTACATTGATGCTCAGTAGTCACTTAGTGTCTTTTCATGTCTTTAGTATGCTTCCTCTCTACTATGGTCTTCTCATAAGATGCCTAAGTTATGCTTTTTACATTACCTTATTCATTTTCTACATTCCTCATATTTATTCTTGACAAATATTATTTAGTTCATTGATCACTCACCTTGGGATTCCATTTGTGAGTTGCATTATAGGACCATGGATAAGACCTAGACTTCCTCACAAATTACCATAATTTCACATTATTATTACCAACATACTTTGTTACCATATTTTCACATTTATTCCACCTCATTAGCGTTCTCTTTGTAAATTTTAGTGTAAGACCATAGATAGGACTTAACCTTCCTAACAAAATTTTACAATAATCCAAGTCAAAATCAAAATTACATGTGTCACATATGAGATAAGATGTGATTGATTGTGAAGTTACTTGTCATTGACATGCTTCTCAACTTGATTTAGTATGTTTTATGCTTAATTAATTTCTCTTTCACTTTTATCTTCTTATTTTCTGATTGCATATAATAATCCAACCATTTCTTGAATTTTTCATACTTCCTAGCTTGAATTAGTGTGATAAATTTAAGACCAAATTTTTCCAATTTTGTTTCTCTCTTATACTTCTGAACTTGATTTAGTATGATTGAATTAATTGATTTTTTTTATACCATTTATCCTTTTACATTCTTTCCACTTTATTACATTATTTTCATACTTCCCAACATGATTTAGTGCGATTTTACTTGTTTTAATTTGGTGTAATTTTTCTCTTGGTTTAAAAACATATTTTTTACCATATTATTTACCACCCTTTTGGTTATTTATACTTAGATATTTTTTTTTATTACACATTTCATAATGTGAAATAGTGTGTAGTATATTTTTTTGATTGATCATATTTTACCAATTCCTTTTTGCCTATTTCTTTTTAACCATGCATGTTTTCTACATAATTCTAGAAAAGAAACCACATCTCATATATTTCGCATAGCATATACAATAAAAACCTAAATAAATGTGATAGAAAGAAATATATCCAAGCATCCACAACCAAAACCATAATGCAAACATATACAATTAATAATCCAAATCCAAAAAAGAGACATATTTATATATATCATGAGTTTTAATACAAAAATACAACCATATACAATGCTCTAGCTCTATGGTGAGGCCCCATCCTACCCATCTCATGGCCTAGCCATAATATCCATAAATGCCTTGGTCTAACTCCTCCAAACAATATCTTATAAAAAGGTTATCTAAGATCTCAGTCCTAATACTTACCCTTATAGATGATCCATCTGAGCCTATACATGTGTAAATTGGGCCAAGTTTGCTATATGTGTCACTCTCTCCTACTCCTATACCTGTGTCATATAGGATAGGGTTGATACATGTGTCACTCTTTCCTAGGCCTATACCTATCCCATCTATGTCATGATAGCTAGATGCATGAATTTCTCATCAACTAGGGCCTTCTATGCCCATGCCTTTCCTACACACACACATCTATTGGTGGTTGCATCCCCTCTTTGTGTACTCATAACTACTTTTTAACGTCTCTAACTAATATAAACCAACTCACCTAAGCTGGAAAAGATGGTACCATAGGATCCTTTAGTATAATAGGGTTGTACAACATTAATGGCTCATATAGGATATCATGGAGTGCTCCCCTTATTAGGGATGCCCGTACAGTATCCTTATCCTCTACCAAACCTAAAAAAATAAACCAAATAGATATTAAATCACTAATATATCTCAAATAAACTTAAGTAATAATTTAAACATCTTTTATTACATGTTTGTGTGTTAGTTACTAGTATCTTGCCATCTACATGCCCATCAAGCATGGTCTCCCCATTGGTGCATCCTCCAAAAAACTCATTTTTAGGTCATCACCTAAAAATAAATCTTGGATTCACCACTCATACTCATCTCAAGATATACCTAAGTGGTCTCTTTATAGCCTAGATATGACCTAGCACATCTACTAGGCCATTTGAGATGTCTAATGTCTCTGTTATCTCATATGCCTATTATCTCCATCGATGCCATGTCTATTATGGTAGCTACTCCTCTTACTATACATTTTTTTGTGGTACCTCTAGTACTCATAATTCCACATCTATCTCCTCATGCTCTATTGCCTATCATGCTCAACCAATCCATTATCTCTCACACTATGGCCTGAGTATTGGCCTATAAACTAATGTCCTTAGTCTTTCTCTCCTTATAACTCTTTCATATGCTAAGACCAAAATATGAGAACCACTATAAAAACCACTATGTGAGTCAATCCCTTTTTTCTTGGTATACATTCCACCAAATATGGCTCTATCTACCAATTATACTACCCTATCACCTCTATCCATGCCAAAGCTAGTGCAATTATCTCCCAACTAGTCCATATCATAGTGATGTACCCATAAGGATACTATACAATATAAAATCATCTCACCATATATAAAATTTGTATGTTGGGCATGGACCTCACTACCTAAACTTGTTTTCATCTTTGAACCTAAGGTAACCTATCATCCACCACATGGGGTAACCCAACTGATCAATACACGGGGAACCTCTCATATATCCATGCTATAAAAAATATAATCACTTCAACTAATTTATACCCTTTGGATAACACTCCATACATGTTATGTATGAGTTTTACCTAGATGATAGATCCCAAGTCATATAACACTCTCTATTCTAGTATCATCTAGATCAAGGCTATCACAAATAGTGGTACCTTACCACCTAACTTATGACACAATACCCATTTTGTTACAAATCCTATCAAAAACTTATATATATCTATAAATTGTGATTTATATACATCAAAAATGCTCACTCTCAATCTAGGGTGTATCATCTCTGAGCCCATCACCCATATAGCTAGGGATTTCCTCTCTTCATCACTATCTGGTACCCTTATGACCATGGGTGTACTTGTATGGGTAATCCTAAGATGGAATGCACATTCTCCAAGGTGATACCAAAATATATGGTATCCACATCTACCTCCCACTTTAATGTGTTAGTGAATCATTCACAAGCTCCCAGGAACATGAATAACAAATCTAAACTAAGTGGTATCCTACACATGTCTACTATGCCTCCTAGGCCTAATGAGATCAATATAGCTCTATCATCTATAGCCAAATTTTATAATAAGTCTAGGAGCTATGATGTGTCCACTAGGCACCAAAATATATGGTTCCCTTGTAACCATAAAAGAACAAGAGATGTATTAGATCCTCCATGCCTGTATAGTCAAAATACATTTTTTTTTAAATTGTCAAAAACAAGCCTAATTGATTTAATTTATCTATTTTAAATAACTTGAACCTATTTTTAGCCTACTCATCCCTTTTATCCCTCAGTCATTGGCCTTTTGTACATATTTTTATACCATTTTGGTCCCTTGGTTAAACACTAGTTTGACCAAAATTTCCTTATTTTAACCTAGTCGACTTCAAAAACTAAGTCAACCCCTCTATCTTTCCCCTCTTAGTAATGAGTTATCATAGTGATTTTCTATACTAGGTCAGAAATAATGTACTAGGGTGATAGTCTATAAAACACACTACATCATCACATACCTACTAGATGGACAATGTGGATTTTACTAATTTTTAGCCTACTAGGTTGACTTGGTCAACCTAGTTGCTTTTACCTATCAACCCCTTACAATTTTGTGAAATAAATGTCCTCTATAAGTTATTTCCCCAAAACTTCTAAACCATTTCCCTAATTTTTTTCTACCCTTATCATCTATTTTTGGTTCATTTTGATGTCTAGAAACACTCTAAATTACAAATTTCTATAAAACACTTAAAATCAATAAAATATTCAAAAACTAGCATGAGATTCTTAGTTGTTTACCTATAATGCACCCACTCCCACTATTGGGGGTCCATTTCATCTAGCCTATCATCTCCTTGGCATCCTAGCTCATTTGGTCTTTTAGAGTTCTTTTTCTCTCCTTCACAAGTAAAAAATACCAAATTATTTCCCTTTGACCTTATTTCAACTTACTTTTCAAAAATCTTAATCTTTCAAATATTTTTTTATCATATTCCTTATTTTGTATATATATTTATTTATACTAATCCATTTTTAAAACCATAAAATTTTATGGAATCATGATGACATAGAGAATATTTTCCACCACTATATGTCTATATTCCATTTTTTTAATTTTTGGCTATTTTTGCACTAACTTTTATAGGTTTGCCTAATGTTCTTCACATTAGATGCCTTCACTTTTCTTGTAGTCTAATTATTTATCTAAATCACCAAGGTAATTAAAAGTATGTGTTTTTAAATTCTATCCTTTCATTTATCTTATTTTATCCTTACTACACTTAGCATCAACATTAATGTGTTATCATGTTCTATTCCTAAAGCACCATCCTGTATTGCACTCACATGACATGTGATGAGCTTTGAGTGGGGAATATGTATACACATAATATTTTCAAAATTTTATCGATTGCTAACACTTTATATATTTCAAGAACCCATCGAGTCTCAATCTCTCTGAGTGCATACCTTAATGGGTGCACTAGGAAAGGGGTGGGCAGACTATGGGTACTTTGTAGGATTATTGTCTCTTTTCCACTTGTATTTACACACTTGTCTCCTAAAAACATTATCCCTAATATTGTTATTATTTATTTTACCCTTTCTAGTTGTTTTCACTTGGATTTTCACCCCTTGATGAGATGTCTCAGCTCTCCTCATCCAAGTGGCACAATGGAAACATATCACTTGTTGTGGGTAATAAATTGGTGAGATGAATCTTTAGAAGAGCTAGTTCCCTTGATGTACTCTTTGAAGCACTATCTAACTTATCAACTTTGCATAAAAAGGGTTAAGAATACAAACTTAGAAAGATAAAAGGTGATGCACCAATATTGAATTTCTTATTGACTAAACTTATACTACTTAGAGTAAAGAAAAGTTTCTTTCACACATAACTCAAAACTCAAGATAGATTGTTACATAAATGTTTCATATGCTATTACATAAATGTTTCATATGCTAGGTTCAAGAGGTATATTTTATGTCTAGGAGGGATAATGAATGATCATTTGAATAATATAGTCATAAACCACTTCTAAAACTCTCATATACTAAGAAAGAACACTAACAAAGACCTGAAATGATTACTCTTCCTCATACTTAGTACATAATCAAAGACAACATGCTAGAAAAGACTATCTTTTACTATTCAAGATCAATAAGATTTGAAACCAAAATTAATTATGCAATATGTAAGTAAGAAAATTCACTTTTTTATTTATTTAAGAGACATTCAAATACAAAATTGGCTAGGGTTTCACCATTAACCAATGGAGGATCTCCCAAAAATCCCAAAAAGTCATTACTTATAGCATTTGAGAGAGAAACAAGGAAAGGGAAGTCCAAAGTCCACTTGGACACTTATCATGCTAGGATAAATGGTTACATGTACATGAGAATAAGATGTGAAACTAACCATGCAAGGTTAAGAAATAGAAATGTCAATCCAATTCATGAAACTCCTAAAACATGGCATGAAATTCTTCTTGCTGGCTCAAACAATTGCCTTCATCATTCACCCTTGTTACTCTATCTCTGTGTCTAGATATAGAGCTTATACATAGGTTCTTGTATGTTTCTATAACTAACCATTTTACTAGACATGAATTTAACTATTATTCATTGATATTTCCTTTGGCACATGATCTGATGGTCTATACTCAAATAACTCAACTTTAAAACATGTTCATTTGATCACCTTTTGACATGCCTATGCTATCTGTTAGATCTTTATATGCTTCTAAAATTTAGCCTTATCATCTTTAAAATGTGTCTATAGATATTCTTGATCTGAGATTCTATATGCCATAGGATCTTTAAAGATGCATGTTATTTATCTCTAGCGAGATGTTAAACATCAATCTCTTTATATCTCACTGCTTCTTATATCTTTATATTGATTTCGCTCTATCCATCTTCTCAAACATGCTTGGTTTTTAATTCACCACTATGTCAATAAACATTGATCACTTTGTTCCATCTAAATCCACTTTATTTTTTAGATTTATAGATCTTAAATCCCATGTGTTGTTAGATCTTTAAACTTGCATGAAATTTACCTTGAACTGGTCATTAAACTTCAACACTTTGACCTCATCTCACTACTTCCCACATCTTTGGATCACTTTCAATCTATCAATATTCTCAAAATTTCTCAATATTCAACTCACTATTATGTTGATAAACCTTGATCACTTTACAGAATTTGAGTCCATTCACTTCATTATATCTCCTTTGTATAATCACTCACTCACCATCATATCTTATAACAAGCTCGATCATTAACTATGAAAAGTTTACAATCATTAGGTCTCTATTTGACAAGATCTATAAATGTGACACTTATCACTTACATTCTCATATAGAGCTCATTTTGATAATTTGACTTCATCATTCTCCATTGGATATTCAATGTCTAATTGGGCATGAGCCATTTATCAAACAAGGTCATAATATAAATTCTGAGACTTAGGAAATATTAAATCCTTTAATCATTGCATGTGATAGTAATAACTAGGTTAAGGGGCTAGTTTTGTAACAACAATAAAGGCTTAATTTATAACTTAAGATACCAAATTGTAGCTATAGCCATTCACCATCAAAATAGAAAGTGTCTATTCATGCCATGACTTAAACTCTTAGGGTTTTACTAAGAAACCCTATCTAGTATGAGAGAAAAGATAAATCAATTTTGAGATCATTCCTTCTCAATTGAACTTGTAGATCATATCTCTAGAATGCTCATGGAAAACCCATAATATATCTACTATCTATTTCTTTTGAAAATTTCTATAGATAAACTTTATTAAAGCATGACAAATTTACACGACCTTGTGAAGATTTTGTGTAAGTATGGAGACCATTCATTTTTCTTGGAAGGTTAACTTTGCACCTACATCACTTTTGTTGCACTTCATTTCATGACCTAAAAATTAACACATTCATTACTCTTTCCTAGGATATTATATCCATATATCCATTTGGTCTTGAATCCTTCTTATGTGCAAGATATGGCATTATAAAAGTGTGTACTTATCTTTATCTTGCAACCTATAGATTTGACTATGTTAGAAAACACTGTCAAAATATCTTAGAGCACAAATTTGATAAAACATATCTTATAATCACCATATTTAGTATTGTACATCAATTAAATGATCATAATGTCCCTTTTGACATTAATGACAATCATATTTCTAACAATTTGCATATATAGGTAGTGGGCATGAATTTTGGATAGGGAGCAAGAGATACATGTTGGTGATCAATTTAAAACCCTCACCAAGTGTTCAAATGGATTATAACATATCCCATGATAAAATATTATACCCCTTAAGACATATAAAAATTAATTTTTTACCCATAGGGGTTCTAATTTGACCTTAAAGTCAAATTTGGTCAATGCCAGGTATTTGCTACATTTTATCCTCCTATTCCTCACCTTAATCCCATTTTGTCAATTAGTTATACTAGGTCAAATGGGTTGACCCTATATATTTTCAAGTAATTTTTACTTAGGAACTAGTTTGGCCTTTTGCTGACCTAGCTCATGACCTACTAAATAACTATATGAAATTGTTCTAGATCGATTAGATCAACCCTATTGACCAAGATTTTTGGAAGGTTTTAGGGTCAAATCTACCTATATATACATGTTAATTTCACCATTATTTAGAGAATATAAGTAATATATATTATACATCTACTTATCCACTATTATACTTGAATATTAATCTTAGGTTTCATAATTTCTATAGAGATATGGATCTTATCTTATGGAGAAGTATTTTGGATTCATTGATAGGATGTGTAGCATAAAACTGATTTGTCTTTGTCATCCTTACATACCACATCAATCTATTATGAATAACCTTGTCCAAGGGAGCGATTTAGACTCTAAAAGTTCATATTCAAAGGTAAGTATTCCTAAATTTGTTACACCTTTGTAAGAGTAGATAAATATGCATTCGTACTTCTCTTCCATGTATTAGGATTTTATATATATTGATGTGAGTATATGCATCTTAGGAATTTTTAATTTTATTGTTTTTAACCCCCACTTTATGTCATAAGATTTTGTGAGCACTAGATTATATTTAATTTACTTGTTATTAATTTAGTGAGATATCAAAACATAGTACTCCCTTAGGGTTATGACATGATTGTGCTTGTCTGGAGGCTTTGGAACCCTTCCAAGCACCATATATTATGATAAGATATCCCCTAATCAGGTCTAGTAGATCCTTATATTGTTCATGTTCACACTTAAAAAATTTGTCCTAAGTTGGAAGTGTATGGTATGATCCATCTTCTCTAAGTTAGGATTGATTTATAGACATGATACATTTTTGATTGCATATAAAGGAGACATAGCATTAAGCTGAGTTGTATTGGAAAAAATTGGTGATGTGACAACTTGGGATTGGGTTATTTTATTTAATTAATGCACTAAATATAAATTATCAAATATACTATCAAAATTTTAGAAATTGAAGAAGTGGTCAAAGAATATGGATTGATAGGAATTGAAATAATAGGATGGGAAACTAGAATGAAAATTGATATAATTTATTGAGGTGGAGAGATTTGAGGTGTACTTGGGGATGGAACCCAAAATATGGATTGTAATTCTAACTCTATCTCTCCTACATTTTCATCTTTATCTAAAAATAGTTTGATAACAAGGGATATACGATCTCCTTTACTAACTTCTTTAGATTGAGATACTAATTATATGTTTCCATATTCAGTTCCTTAGATAGCCACTCATCTTCTAGGTCATATTTAGTTGTTTCACTTATTGACCAAGATTATTTAGTATTTATGTTATAGACCCATTCCCCTTTGTTATCCATCCTCTTTTCCTCTTCCTCACTATCATATACCATCATAAGGTATGATCTTCATGTACCTCTTTTTTTACTCTCCCTCTCTTTGGGAACTTATGCTATTTCCTCTTTCCCTTCCCACTTTTGATGAGAAATAGGTGGGGAAATGGGCTTCCTTGTATATATCAAAATTGTTTTATCATTATTAGAGGTTGGTCCAATAGGAAGCAGAGAAGATAAAGAAGTGTTAATTACAAATGGATATTAAATGACTAGAGTAGTCACCACTAGGATAATTATGGATGGTGAAGTAGGATACCCAATAGGAAATTACATTACTTATAATACCATAAAAGGATAAGTAACATGAACTTGATATCAAATTTAGGGAGGAGTTATCTACCATTCAATAGTTAGTGGAGTTAGAGGAAACATAGAAACTATATATATTATTCCAATAGGAATTATATGCCTTTCTTATTCACTTATTTGTTGAGGAGAGGCATCAACCACTATATATAGATGAGAGGTAGGAAGAATCCTATCTCTCTCTTCAGTATGAGCTACCCTATATGAAACAAATTATACTTGTGTTTCTTATTCTACCTGAGGAGGGGTCCATGAATAGGTCTAGAAACCCATTACTACTTTTCAATTCTCTTGGCATCCTCCTTAGTGATGGTGGGATCATATTAAATATTATACACTATTATCATAGATATATTGGCTTGACACATATTGGTGGCTACTTCAGAGTCATATTCAACATTGATAAATATGTTTACATGATCATAATATTGATGCCCATTGTTGATCCTTATTTTATTCTCATACTTATAAAGGTATCTACCAACTTTCACTTTGGGATCCAAATGTCTAAAAAGTACATGCTTGAACTTGTAATGCATCATAATATTCCAATTAAATTTGTGTCCAAACCTTATGTATTGGATTCTACCAATATTGAAAAGGGATGGATGGAGGGTTATTTTCTTTGCCTTCTTTAAATCAATATCAATACTATCAACTAATTGAGTAGCAATTTTTTTCTCAACAAACTTATCGGGCACAATCATTATTAGGTATAAGGAGTGTGATTTTGTTCCCTTAATTATGATTATTATATGTTTTAGTTTTATCTAGTAATCACCCATATTCAAAATGGTATTATTCATTATGCTTGACAATCTGGGAATATTCTTCCCATATATATCTTGATACACTATGGGGTAAAATCTCTTCATTATCATTTTAATGTTCCTTCTAAATATATACACATGAAGAATATTAAATTCATCTCATAACCTATTCTTGGGGTACTTAGTGTATGGTTCCCAAGGGTGATCATGGGATGCATGCACATTTGAAGTTACTACATCTATGATGTAGGAAATCATATAAAAATTCCTATTAGGAGAGCTCTTAGGATTGATGAGTTTTTAAATTAGATTGGAACTAATGATCTCCTCTAGGGTTACAATTTGTTAAGAAGTCAAAATTATATCCAAAAAATGGATCTAAACCTCATTGACATAAGTGATAATCGAAATGCCATATATTTTATTCAAGAGGGCCATGTTAATTCTGACCCTTGACCTGAAGACTATTATGGGAATGGCAAAAGTAGGGACTTGGAATGTGAAGTTGCTTGGGTTGCTAGCCCATTTTTGTAACTTGTTGGTGACATTATGGTTTTGATGCCACGAGTTCACTATGTCTTGCCTATATGGAATTTCTAGTATAATAAGCATATAATAACTCTCAAATACATTCCCAATGATATATATGACTCATGTCTTGCCCAATCTATAATGTAATATTTTCCCAAAGTCTTTCCATTGAAGAAAAAATTGAATAATAAGTAAATCTAGGGCATTACCTATAGTTTAGATATTGCATTGTGAAGGCTTACTAGTTTTATGGCTATGATATCATATTTATATCTATGTATGAAGAGATATCATATCTTCATTATTATATAGATCAAATAATTTGACCCTATCCCACATATATGAATAATTCTTAAACTTGTGATTCAGTGTTTTAGAATAAAATGATGTATATGTAAAATCTTCTAGGCCTAAAATCAAGGAAGCAAAGGGAATTGGGATGTGATATGAGGGAACCATTGAATTTTTCATTTTAAAACTAATTTTCTCTATACGAAGTCTATAAATTACTAATTATAATAAATTTATGGATTAATAATTTGCACTTGATTTGGAATTTGAAATACTTTGGATAGATTTAAGGCAATGAATATATTGGGAATAGTAATTCAAAATATATTTCTTTGGATATGTTGGATGTGATAATTGAATTCATTAATTTCTTAGTTTGTGCAAATTAAGTGGAGAAATGACCTTCACTCTTTATTATTTTCATTTAAAATTTATAAGACTAATTTTTCATATCATTTTGACATGTAACTTCATCTACATTTTTCTCAATGTTTAGTCATCTTAATGTGATAAATGTATATTTTTTCCATTTTTGAATTAGAATTAGTTTCCTTACCATTCCCTTACATGTATTTAGAGGACACGTGTATGTATTCCACTTTTACACTGGTGGCTAAGGTGTGATATTATATGCTTTGCTTTTGAGGCCACATGTTAGAAATATGGTGATAAGTGGAAGGATCCCACTACTATATTAAAAATTCTAAACTTTATATCCCATGTATGGATCGAGGGTTACCAAGTTTAGTGGGATGATGATACATAGATATATCTTGTTCCCATTCTTGCTCAAGACCATTTGTATGTAGGTCTATGATGATGTCACATATGGGTTAGTGGGATGGTGATAAGTGGTAGGATATTTTTTCTTCACTTGCCTAGAAATTTCTATATAAAACTATCTATTATTTTCACCTTTGAGATGTAAAGATGACTTGTAGCTTTTCACTCATAGCTTTGTAAGAGTGGAATAATATCATGTGGAGAGGATGAACTCAAGGATGATTTTGAAAAGATACCTAAGTGTGAGGTAATTATGTTTAAGACAACATAAATAACAAACCTACTATAAGTTAAATAAATCATAAATAAAACCATTTATATAAGAACTTAAAGGAAATTAAAAGTGAATAGTAAAGAATATAGTATAGATTAAGTATAACTTAGATTCCTTTATGTCTTGAGAATACTCTATGAACATGAGATGAAACCTATAGATCATGTTAATAAAATAACTGGTAACCAAGATAGTCAAATAGATTTTTGAATAATTAGATAATCTCCTTTACATTGATAATTTTTAGACTTATATATCATAGAATTATGTTTTAAGGGACCTAAAAATAATGTTCAATCAATATTGGTCCCCTATTTAATTTTATTAAAATGGGGTGTATGTGTTAGGGAAAAAAATGATGACTCATAAGGGAAAATACTCTTGAGTATTTTATGAACCC
Organism: Torreya grandis; assembly: GCA_037957365.1. Classification (NCBI taxonomy): domain Eukaryota; kingdom Viridiplantae; phylum Streptophyta; class Pinopsida; order Cupressales; family Taxaceae; genus Torreya; species Torreya grandis. Next base: position 3,763,189 of record JARHVA010001133.1, read on the forward strand.
ATAATTTTAGTAATGTGTTATGATAAAACTTCATCTCTAGTAAAGAAAGAATAATGAAAATAAACTCTATAAAAAACTCCTACTTACTCATAAAACATACTAACCCTTTACATTCCTTGAATTTATTCATGTAATTTAGTGAAATCAATTCCCCTTGGTTATGAAAGTTTTATCATAAACCTAAAGAAACATTGTAGGTTTAATTTTAACTTTTGATTTTGTATTAAATAAGTAAGGGAAGCTTGAGAATTATTCTGCTACCATCTAGGTGTCCATATCCCTGACATAGATACCTCTAATTCACTCAAATATTTGCTCTAATGCCAACTAGGCATCCATATCTTCAATAGAGATTGCTTGAATCACCCATACTTTGTTATGTTGTATGATTTTTTTTACTCACATATAAATAAGGGTTGAGAATCACCATTGGTTGGGTGTGTGTATAAGAAAAAATATTTTATTAATAGGTCCTTATCAGTGTGTATCCAACTCTATGTTTATTATCTCTCCTATAGGTTTTAGCATGAAACAATGTAGTTAATATTCAAAAATATAATTCCTTTCTAATTTTTTTATGAGTATACTAGAGTAATTCCTAGAAGTATAGCAAAATTATTCAACCCAAGTAGAATCTAATTCAATCATAATACATACCTTAACTTTTGAAAGTCTAGTATTGTCAAAATAAATCCCTATGAATACCAATTATTTTCCCTTATGTATTATGTCCCTTTTTTAGGCATGTATTTTGTATTTTTAGCATAGGAAATTAGTGAGTTTGTTGTGCAATTTTTAAAAGGTAACCTAGAAACCATAATAATTCAACTATTGAAATAAAAATGCAAAAAATAATAAATATAATAAAGAAAGCAATAAATCTAATCTAAAAAGTAGGAAATTAAATCTAATCATAATCTAAATCTCCAATTATAGTTCACTCTAATGCATCTCTGGTTGGAGCATCCAAGAAGTAACACTTCAAAATCTATCCATTAAATGGAAAGGTGAGGTCATTACTTTAGAGGTATTTTACCTAAAAGATATTATTATCAAGGATTTATAATAACTTATATGGTCTGATCCAAAAAGTAGTGAACTTATCATGTTGTCCCTTATTTTCATGTGCTTTATCCCATACTATCTTGAAGTCTAAGATCTTAAAGGCCTCCATCTTAGATATTTTATCAAACCATCATTTGACAATATCTTGATATTTATTGAAGTTGTGTAGTTATTTAGTTATTACATCTTCTAACTAGAGTATATCAAGTAGTATAGATAATGTTCTCTCATCTTCAACCATTTACTCTTGCATGAATTTTTAGGTTGGTATCTTGATAGTAATATATAATATTGGTTGTCATCCATACACCCAAAAAATGTGAAGCCTTGAGGGTTTGCTTATACTTGGTTTTGTCTATCCATAGTGCATACTTAAAAAAGAGATACCATTCTCTTGGTTTGTCTTATGTTGATTTATTATTGACATCCATCATATTTTTGTTGGTAGACTTAAACACTCCATTTCCTTAGGAATATTAGTTTAAAGATAACTTGATTGTGATTTGACTATCATAGGCCTATTTTGTAAATTAAAAACATTGAAAAGTTGGACCATTGTCACAAACTAAGGAAATGGGAGTGCCAAACTTGATCAATATATTTTCTTCCAAAAATATGATGACATCAATTATTATGGAATTTTAGTGGATAAAGTTTCTATCCACTTAGTTTAGTAATTAGTAGCTATGAAGGTAAACTAATGTACCACTAAAGAATTTGGGTTTAACACCCTAATAAAATTAGGACCCCATTGGGTGAAGGGGCATCCTTTAATGACAATATATAAAAGCATGAAAACATTCACTTTTCTCTTTTTAAACACTTGACAGTCATGGCATGTCTTGACATGATTATGGGAATCCTTGAAGATTGTAGGATAGTATTATCCCATCCTTAGAATATTATGAGATGTTGTGTTACTTAAGGGGTGCCCACTACCAATATTTTGATATAAGTTGTTTAAGACATCCTTATCTTCTTATTTTGAAACACATCTAAGATAAATGCTTTCATATTTATTTTTGTATAGGATTACTTTATTGATCATGTAGTGAGTTTATTTGACCTTGAGGATCACTTTTGCACTATTTAGTTCAAGAAGACATGTATATGTGAGTAGGTAAAGGATAATTTGTGAGTTCCATTCACCCCTAACTACTTGAGTTTCATTAATTTGTTCAATGTTGATGTGTAGATCAATTTTGATCATTAGCTAGATGAATCCTTATCCTTTCACTATATTTGTTGGTCTAATATCAAGATAAAACTATTGTATATTTTACATCCATTTGCCTCTTATTTCACCCAACTCATTCTATCCAAGCATGAGATTGACATATGGGTTCATAACAATGACATATGTTTTATTACTTAGGGTATAATTCCTAAACATTTTGATAGATTTGATCATGGCATATATTTATTTGTTTATCATGGAGTATTTTAAATATGCATACTTTAGATTTGTTCTCAAAAATGCAATGAGATGTTCACTGTCTTCCACATTTTTTTTAAGTACTGCAATAATAATATGTTTAGAAGTAAATGAATACAGATAGAAATCTTTATTGAAGTCTAGACTAATCAAAACTAGAGCTTGGGAAATTACAACCTTGATGTCTTAAAAATATTTCCTAGCCTTTATTTTCTACTCAATCTTGGTATCCTATTTTAGCATAGCATTCAAGTGCTTGACAATCTCTATTATATATATATATATATATATAAAGTTACTATTTTCAAAGAAAGAATTCAACTCTTCCTTGCTATTAGGTTTTGTCAACTTATAAATATCCTGAACCCATTATAGATATATGGATATCTCATCTCTGGTGATGATATGACCAAGTAGCTTCCATTAAATAACTCCAAATATGCTCTTCTATAGATTTAGATAAACCCCATATATTCTACACATATAGAAGACCTTTTGCAGATGGTCCATGTGATCAGCTTTATCTTTTGAAAACATAGTAAGATCATCCATGTAGATGATGATACACTTTCCCATCGATCCCTAAAAAGAAAAATTCATTGATCTCTAGAAGTTAGCTCCTGTGTTAAATAGACAAATGACATCCTTTTATATGTGAAAGTTACCCATTTGGTAGTAATGGAAATATTCATCCTATATTTTGCTTCAAATAGTAATTGATTATAACCTGAGAATCCATCTAAGAAATATATCATCTTTGATCCACTTACCATCTAGATTACCTCATCAAAGAGGGTAGAGGGTAATTTTCCATTTCTGACACTCTATTTTAAATTTTAAAATCAACACAAAGTTTTATTTCTCTATTATTTTTTATAAAAGGTATAATATTGGATACCCTAGTTTAATGTCTAATTGGTAAAATGATTTTAACATCTAGTAACATCTTTAAGTCTCTGCTATGTAAGAAATTAAGTAATAAATTCCATTTGGATTAAACAATGCCACAATAATGCCTAAATACTATTTTAATCTATCTCCATCAAAGTGAAGATTCCATAACTAAGAAGGACCTTCAAATTATTATTTATGTAATGCATGTTCTTATCTAGTAGTAAAAATATACATACCTAAAATTGAAGACACAAAGTCTAATTTATCATTGGTGGTGTTATACTTAGAAATTAGATGTTTCATCTTTAGTTATTAGTCCACTCAGATCTAGTTAACTACTCTCTTCTAGGGAAGCCACATGTGCAAGAAATTAATGGCCATGTACCCATTCAACATTTTTGACCATTCCTAACTTAGTAGTAGGTTGTATGCTTCTAAAATGTCCATAAACAAGATAATGATGGTATATTACACATGCAGTTCATAATAAAATTTAATTCACATATTTTTTAACTCATTGACACATGAGACTAAATATTTATCCATCTATAAGACCATTATATTTGACTTGTTTAGAGTAAGACCTAATATATAGTTGACATATATCAACATCACATTAGTTGAGGCTCCTAATTTAACTGATCAGTTGTGTCCATTCTTTCCAAACATTCATATATTTATCAAGAATGGTGGTAACCATGACATTAGCATGGGTAGCCTTGGACTTGTCAGATGTCCTTATAGACAGAGCTTTAAGTAGTAACTCTCTTATCTCAATGATATAGGCTAAGTCATGCAGGATAATATTAGAATTAAATTTATTCATATTTTAGAAAATGTTGTACCATCATGTACCATGTATTTATATATCCTATAATTACTCATAATTTTTTGGAGGAGGTGAATTGTTATTAGTATTCAAATCTAAAGGAGTGACAATGTTATTATTTGGAGAGATCAAAATAGTAATAGGCTTCTTAATCCTCAATTTGTAGTTGTTCTTTACTTGATGATATTTTTAGAAATCATAGATATTTCTAGTGTTGTCCTCTAGTTCATTATTGTCTTCTTCTATAAATGGATAACCATAAGTCTCAAAGACATTGGTTATGCTTAGATGCCCTGAACTAGTAGAGGAAGATGGTAATGCTTTATTTATATAACCTTCTTTCCTATCCATATCCATATAAAATACATTAAATTCCTTACAAAACTCAATTTAGTCTAGTTCACCATGATACAAAGTGTTATGTATATGACACCAGTTAGGAAGGGTTGATTCCATGATGTTTATCTCTAACCCCTATTAGATGGAAATTTATGTTCATTATTTATAGACTTGTTTTACCTATGGAATCCAAGTATCTAATTATTATTATGGCCTCCAATGTTTCCCATACACTTTTAAATTCTTATAAATTAATTATTCATTTTATACACCATCCTCTAAATTGATTATAACTTTATTTTTGTGGAATCAAAGCTAGTACCCTATGTAATAGTAATATTGGTTGGTATTGATGACGAATTTAGATTTTATTTGTTAGTGAAAGATTTTTTTAATAAATAAATATGTTTATTAGGTGGAACCTAGGTCAAGGGTAACAAGTTATAGGTTAGTTTCTAGTTTTGGGTCATAATATTTTGATTTACATTCAAAACTAGACTAAAACATAGAAAAATGACCAAATTTGAGTGGGGTTAGGGACTGAAACAAAGGATTCAATTTATTAACTAAGTTGATAGATTTAGTATAAGCTAAAGGTAGTATACCAACATTGATAACTTTGTAAATAAAAATCATAGTCATGGGGTCTAGGATATTCTTATACATTTCAATATCCAACACCTCTTTAGGTCGGTAAGTAGTTTCAATCTTGTTATACATCTTTTGAAATCTATAATTAAAGGATTGGATTGGCTCATTGGGCTATCACTTCATACTAGCATAATTTTTATAAAGAACACATGAAGTGGTGACCTCAAAATTTTTTTCCAAAAAGGTGTCTTGGTAATGGGTCTAAGATGTAATAGAACACTCTAGGATATTTAGAAACTAGTCATAGGGGACATATTATAATGTGAATGGAAAGAGAATGCAAGCCATGCATTCATGGGTTAAATTCAAGATTTCCAAAGAGGTTTTGAAGGCTTTGATATATTATTTTTTAGTCCTTTCTCTTGAGGGAGAAAAGGAAGGTAGATATTTCTAAATGTTTCTAGGTAAATCATGGGTACTTATAACAACATTGATAACATAAACTCTTAGCTAGGTTGGTGGCCAAGGGGGAAATTTTTGTTGTTGTTGTTGTTGTTGTTGTTGTTGTTATAGGTGAGACATTGGGTGTAACAAAATATGGGGCTATCTACATGGAGATAATGATTAGGATCAGGGTTATTTTCTAATTCCCTTATTATCCCTAACTTTTCTATGTATTTCCAAAGGTGATAACAAGTTATTATCTGAGGTAGATTAGGTTAATCTTATAGGTGCTTCCAGTGCAATTCAAATGATTCTTTTCAAATAGAGTAGAGGGAGAGGTCTAAGGCCTTCCTTCTAATGACATATTAAGTACATGCTGATGTGTGTTTTATGCACACCACATATACCTTTACAACGTATCCTATAATGTTTTATGATTAGTGAAAGGATTTCACTCCAAGGTATGAGTTATAAGGTATTCAATTTTATAACAACCTATTGGTGGAATAGTGGTGGGTGATACAAATTGTTTACCATGGATGGATCAGCTATGGGTGAACCTAGATCTACTTTAAGTGGGTGAAAGAATGATGGTTTTAACTAAGGTGGGTAGGAATTCTAAAATAAACTCAAAAATAGGGAAATAAAGGGCAAAAATAGGCCTGTGGACCACACAAGATGAAAACCTTTCAAGACCAACACTTGAACTAAGGTAGGAAAATAAATTAGAAGACCCATATTTGTTGTAAGATATTATAGCACACCAATAATAAAAAAAAAGTACGAGTTAAAGGGAACCAAAAAAATAGTAAAATTAAACATGTAAAAATAAAGGTTGCCATGTTTACTATATTACTATTCCACATCTATAAAAGGGGATTATATTCAACATGAAAAAGGCATTCAAATCAACTAAAGATTAAAATGAATAACTAAATTATAAATATAACTCATTCATAATCAAATAAATAAGATACCAAAATGACAACACATCCTCATAGTCCATAAAATTTGAGAATAATCAATATTTACACATAAATACTAAGTCAATCAAAACTTCTTATAATTTCCTATTAATATTAATATAAAAAATTATCCTCCCTTTGGGAATGGAAGGATAAAAATATAAATATATTGGGAAGGGAAGGCCTCATCTCTAAAGCAAAGTCTAAATTTACATATTCAAAAATAACATCATATGTTAATCTCATGTAGATTATGAATGCACAATATTGATCACTCAAAATAGAATTTGGTAACTTAAAAATACAATATATACATTCTATGAAAATTTAGAATGAAAGTTTCGACCTAGTATAAACATAAAATTACATACTTATTTTTAGATTAGTGCAGATGTGGCACCACTAGCCAAAGAAGGTGTTTGAAATGATGGAACTGAAGTTATGACTAGAGTCACAACTAGAACAAGCACTGAGACTAGAAGTGAAATCAAAGTAATATTTACAAGCAAGACATAAGTAGGCCCAATCTAAGTGTGTAGTAATATATATCTAAGAAGTTGAGAACAATGTGTAGGGGCTGAAGAGACTTTTATTTCCATAATTTTTTTCTTAGTAATTTCCCTCTGAATATAAATAGCACCCCTTGTGTATAAGTTTATGTCAATGGTTTAAAAATTAAGAAATGGCCTTTTAAATAATTTAGCGAGCTTACCCATCAATATAATATGTATATCCAATGTAGTTTTGACCTCTGTGTATATTTTCTTAGTCCATATAAAATTATCCTTTGAAAAATTGAATAATTACATCACCTCATGATTGGTCCTTTAAATAATTCCTTTGATCAATGATTTGAAGCTATCTAATGGTGCTCTCAAAATATTTTCAATAACTAGCCTAGAGACTGATTTCCCTTACTATATATTTACTTGAGTAATTATTAATTCTATTAGGATAGTGACTGCTTCCCTTTCCTAATTTTAAAATTGATGACCAAGGGATCAAATATCTTGGTGATACTTAAGAAAACTAACTCTTTTTGTAAATACAAAATTATGGGCCCATGCAAATTTGATTAAAATTATTAGATTCAAATGATTATAATCTTTATTCCTATTTGTTTGACCAAGGAAATGAAGCTTACAATCAATATATTTTACCTTATTAAATAATTTTAGAATGTGTTCCCACTTGGGTTGGGAAATGGCCTTTGCAAACCTTATTAAATGGATGATATCAAATAGCTTTACATATATTCCCTATAAATTATCTACTATTTCCTTGGGATCATTTATAGTGCTAGCCTTTTGTTATTTATGTATCACTTGATCAAATCTTCTGAACATTTCCTTTAGTACTCTCTTTATTGCATCCACAAAACTATAGGGATCTTTATTGATCCTATTAGGGTATGAAGGATTTAGTTCCTTTTCTTGGTTAGAGAGAAGATTTATTCTCTTTGACCCATCTATATTTATTGGCCCTCGATAACTATAGTTTTCCTTTTGATCACCGAATATTACTTTCTTATTTCTTCCTCCTCCTATAATTGCCTAATCCATGAAGGGATGTTTAGGTCAACTTATTTTATTTACTTTATAGGTTGTTCTCTATGTGTTCATTGGTTTGGTTAATCCAATTGAGATAGATCACCTCCTTGAAAAACTAAAGGGGATGGTCTAGGGATAACATATCTCTTGAAGATGATGTCCCTATTATAGGAAAAGGAGGAATGGCCTTCCTCCAACTAGTAACCTACCTTTGGACTAGTGTATCTATTATGTATTTAGCCTTCCTTATCTCTTTATTGAATGAGACTATTAGGGAATATAATTGAGGATCTTAACAAATAGGAATCTGTATTTGTGTGGTCATCTTAAAAGTATTAAGTGTGAAAAAAATGGAGGTAGATACCAATTTTAAAAAGCCACCCCTATGTTAGGCCAAGGGGTGTGAGGGATAGTTTCACCAAAGAAAGAATATGTGATTACGGTATTTAATATATATATTACAAATAGTCAATAATAGAGGTGTAAGTGACCCCAAAATTCTTGGTTGTGGTGGCCAAAGGGCCTATAGTAGTAAGCTAAATTGTAGTGGGAAAAATTGGTAATATGGATACAACTTAGGCCTAGGTTATTTGACTCAATGAATGAAAATAATATAAATAATAAATTTCACTAAATAAATTATATAAATTGAAGTAGTGGTCAAATAATGTGGAGTTCTAGGATTTAAAATAATAGGAGGGGAAATTAGAGTGAAAATTGATACAATTTATTGAGGTGGAGAGCTTATAGGTGTACTTGGGGATGGATCTTAAACTATGGTTTGTAATTTAGCTCTACCTCTCCTTATACATTTTCATCTTTACTTGATAATAGTTTAGATAACTAAGATAACATATCCTTTACTAACTTATTCAGATTAAGATATTAGTTCTATGTTTCTAGATTGATCTCTTTCCTCAGATAGCCACTCATCTTCTAGGTCATATTTATTTTTATAAATTATTGACCAAGATTATTTATTCTCTATCTTAGAGACCCATTCCCCTTCTTTATCCATCCTCTTTTATTTTTCCTCACTATCATAGTCTATGATATGGTCTGATCTTGATATACCTCTTATTCTAATCTCCATCTCTTTGGGAAAATTTTCTATTTCCTCTTTCACTTGTTCCATTTGAGGAGAAATAGATGAGGTCATGGTATTACTTATATATGTCAAAATTTCTTTAACAATAGTATATCCTAGCCTAGTAGGAAGTGGAGTAGATAATGAAGAAGTGGGAATTGTAATGATGGATGGTGAAGTAGGTAACCTAGTAGGAACTGGCATTAATGCTAATGACATAAAAGGAGAATAAGTAATGGGAACTTGAGACAAAAATGAAGGAAGATTTACCTATTGTACAATATTCACTGGAGGTAGAGGAAACATAAAAAATACATTCATTTTTCCACTAGTATTCACATGATTTTCTTCTTCACTTTTGTGTTGAGCATAGGCTACAACTGTATATATATATGAGAGGTAGGAAGACTCTCAACTATCTCTTTAGTATTAGATACCCTAGGTGAGCTAAATTATACTTTTATTTCTTCTTCTACCTGAGGAGGGATTCCATGAATAGGTCTAGAAACCCTTTTCTATTTTTCAATTCTCTTGACATACTCCTTGGTGATGGTGGATCATATTAAATCTTCTATGATATTATCATAGACATATTATCTTGATGCATCTTGTTGGAAACCTCAGAGTCATCTTCATCATTGATAAATATGTTGTCTTGCTCATAATATTAATGCCCATAGTTGATCCTTATTTTCTTCTCATACTTCTTGAGGTGTCTATTGACATTCCCTTTAGGATCCTAATGTCTAAAAATTACTTAAACCAATAATGCATCTTAATCTTACCCAAAAATTTTAGGTGCTCCCACATTATGTACTAGATTATACTATATTAAGAGGGGTTAGATGGATGGATGATTAATTTTCCATATTTAAATTAGTATTAATACCATCAACCAATCGAGTAGTAATTTCTTGATTAACAACCATATCTGGCATAATCCTTGGTATGTATAAGGAGTGTTCATTTTTACCCTCAGTTCTGATTATTATATGATCCATGTATATCTCGTAATCTCCCATATTATAAATGGTCTTATTCATTATGTTTGACAATCTGGGTATATTCTTACTATATATAACTTGATATAGTATGGGGTAAAATCTCTTTATTATCCTTTTCATGTTCCTCCTAAATTTTTGCACATGAAGAATATTGAATTAATCACATACATTTTTCTTGGTGTACTCAGTGTATAGTTCCTAGGGTTAAACATGATATGCATGCATAGTTATATTTACTACATCCACCACATAATACATCATATAAAAATTCCCATTAAGGGAGTTACTGGCATTGGTTAGTTTTGAAATTAGATTGGAACTAATGATCTTCTCTAGGGTTATAATTTTCCTATAGGTCAAAATTATATCCAATAAAAGGATCCAAACCTCATTGACTTAAGTGATAGTAAAAAAACCATATATCTTATTCAAAATGGGTATGGAAATTCTAACCCCTGGCTTAAAGACTATTATGGGAATGGAAAAAGTAGGGCCTTAGATTATGAAGTTGCTTGGGTTACTAGCCCATTCTTCTAACTTGACAATTAGATTATGTTTTGTATGCCATGAGTTCACTATGTCTTGTATATATTGCATGTCTAGCATGAGAAGCCTATAAAAATTCTCAAATGTATTCCCATTGATATATACTACTAGTGTCTTTCCTAGTCTAAAATATAATATTTTTATTGAATATTAAGTCAATGTAAAGCATTATCTTTGGTTTAGCCATTTTGTTGTGAAGGACTATTGATTTTATGGAGAAGAGATCATCTTTGTATCTACATGTGAAGAGAGAGAGATAGTCCTCATCTTTGTATGGCTGAACCACTTTGACCTTGTCCCAAATCTTTGAATAATTCTTTAAATCATGGCTCAAATCTATATAATCATCTTTTTGGCTTACAATCAAATTTATAGAGAGATTTATGATGCGATATGAGGAATCCATTGAATTTTTTATTCTAAAACTACTTTGCTTTATGGGAGCCTATGAATTCCTAATTGCAATAAAGTTATAGATTTTAGTTTTCACTATAGCTTGGAATTCATAATACTTTGGATAGTTTGAAGACAATGTATTTATACTAAGAAAGGTAATTAAAAATTTATTTATTTATCTATGTTGGGTATGAGAATTAAATGCATTATTTCCTTAGTTCCTATAAATTCAATGCAGTAACAACCTTTTCTCTTTAGTATTTCATTTGAAATTTATATTACTAAATTTTCATGGCCTTTTAAGTTCCATGTGGCTTTCTTTTCATTTTATTGTATGCTTAGTCATATTAGTATGACAAACATTTCTTTTCTACTCTTTTGGACTTAATAACGTTAGTATCATTACCATTCTCTTACGTGTATTCATAGGACATGTGTATGTATTCCATTATTATGTTGATGGATAAGGTGTGATAATATATGCTTTGATTTTGGGGTCATGGGTTAGTGATATGGTGATAAGTGGTAGGTTCCTACTACTCTACTAAAAAAATTGAACATCATATCTCATGTATGGTTTGAGGGATATTAGGGTTAGCAAGATGATTACACATGGATGTATCTAACTACAAAAATGACTTAGGATAATTAATATGTATGTCCATGATGATGTGACCTATGGGTTAGAAGTATGGTGAAAAGTTCCAAGATCTCACTATTTTGCTTGCTTGAAAATTTCCTTAAACATTTCTCTATTGACGTCACCTCTAGGCTATCAAGATGACTCATACCTTTTCTATCATAGTTTTTAAAGAGTGTAATGACACCATATGGTAAGGATAAACTCTAGGATGATTTTAAAAATATGCCTAAGTTTAAGGTAATTCTATTTAAGACATAACATAGACAACAAGCCTACTACAAAAAAATACATTAGCCCAATTAGTCATATAAATCATAAATAATATAATATGTATAATCACTTAAATTAAATCTAAAGTTAATATTAATTCATATATTATAGCTTATCCATAACTTTAATTCCTTTGTGTCTTGATAACACCCTATGAACATGAGATGAAACCTATGGATTGTGTTAAGAAAATAACCAATAACCAAGATAATCAAATAGATTTCTAAAGAATTTGATAATATCATTTGAATTCATGGTTATTAAAATTTTATATCATATAATTATGATTTAAAGGACCTCAAAATAATGTTTAATCAATAATGGGCACCTATTTGAAAAATTTAAAATGGAGTGTGTGTTAGGGCATAATAATGTATATAAAGGTCATTAAAAAATTATATACTCAAAGGATAAAAGGGAATGAAGATCACATTGTGATCAAGTTTTAAAACAACTAGAAAGATAAGAAAGTAATTTATAGAGGTAATATTCTCTCTACCATGGAAGAGCTCATTATCTCTATCACAGGTCTCAATACGGATGGTCTAAAATTTTATAGAAATGAATTTGACAAGGCTATGGAGGAGAAAAGGCTCTTGGAGGTTTCCTTGATTAAGACCATAGATTTTGTTAAATATATCATTTTTCATTCCTCTCTCCCTTCTCCTTTTGATGAGGTAGTCTACATGCTAGTTAGGTTTATCACAATAGAAGGTAGGTACAAAACACTACCACTTCATCACATATCCTCCTCAACCATTTCCATAAAGGCCCTACAATTAGTTTTAATTATTACATCTTGTAATATTTGGAGGTTTCAATTCTTGATTTTCAAGCTCACAAGCATGACCTACCCCTTTATGAAGGGTTTATATTTCTCTTGCATTTACCATTACAACATTATATCTGCTAATAATTTTATTTCCCTTCCCTTGTTTGAACCTCCTTCTCAGAGTAGGGTTAGGTCTAAGAATCCTAGCCTTAATTCTTCACCTCCTCCCTCTCTTAAGAGGGTTATTAGGATAAAAAAATAGATAAGGGTTCAGAGCCTAATTCTCACAGTAGTAAATAAATTGACATAATTGAGAGTCTTCTTCACATGATGTAGGATGATATGGACTCTGGTCCCTCCCACCCAAGGATCTTGGGAACAATGGTTAATTACATATATTGAGGAAGAAATAAGTGATATCAAGAATAATATCACTTAGATCAACAAGTTTAGTGGGAAGGGAAAGAAGAAAGTGGACAACTCCTTCCTATTTTAGACCAAAATAGAAGACATTCTCAAGAAAATGAAATACATGGAGGATACCATGAATTAGATTAGGAACATGTAGATGGATCATTTAGTCATTGACTGGGACTTTTTGGATTTTATTGAGTTTCAAGTGAAACAAGTGTACACCATCAATACCTTACATCCAGGTTTGTGGAAGGGAGGCAATGAAAATACTCTAGCTTTGTTGACCATTGACAAGTTAAAACCTTCTCAAATTACTACACTCAATCTATCTAATTCTTTATAGGGATTGAATAATAGTTTTAAAAATTTAACTAAGTGATTTGACTCATTATAACTCTCTATTTTGGTTGATCTATTATTATTTGGGTATTAATTTGGTTTTGTGGAGTTGTTGAATTGTTACTTTAGTACCCTTCACTGGAAAGTTACTTCCTACTACTATTATATTTTATTTCTTATAGTTTTTATACTTTATTAAAAAAAGGAGTTGTTCTCTCTTTTATTTGTCTTAGATTGTACTCCTACTTTATTTGGCTTTTGATCCTTCTTATGTCTTGAAGCTTCCTTTCTTTTCTAGCTCTTGAGCCTCTTATTCTGAGTATGGTCCCTTCAAGACCATTTAATAATAATACAAAAAATTATATAATAATATAATAATAGATAAAAAAAATATATAATGTAACCACCAAATCATAAACTAAATCTAGATAGGATACCTACATTGAGTTGACTTTTCAGAAATGTAATCCCCCATTTTGATCAATTCAAAATTTATGAGATATGGTTGTAGGTGAAATAAAGATAGAAATAAGAATACCAAATTATACACAAGTTTAGGAATCCAAATAATAGGTATACCTTGTTGGTTCAACTTCTTTTCTTCATATCCTCAAGTCCTTATGCTAACTACTATTCCTCAAGTGTAAGTTATTTAGCCATAATTACTCTTATTAATACTGATTTATATTTATTTACATAAGAAGAGTCGATTGTATGTATATATTTTTT
>JARHVA010001133.1:3782500-3817500 GCA_037957365.1 Torreya grandis
TCACCCTTGTGAATGTAGTTTTAAGCCTTCATAGTTTGAAGTAACATGTAGATAATTCTAGGCTATGGGTGGCCTAATAGATTGATCTAATATATATATTTTAAGGGCTATCTCCCCTTGATGTATTAGTTAGGATCTCTACTCTACACTACCATCTTATAAGGGAAAAGAGAAGAAGGTAAACTAAAAGGAAAACCTATCTAACTAAGGTGATATGCCAAAATGTGTCCTCCACTTGTCTAATATTTACTAAGAAGGATGAATACATACATGGAACTGACTTAACTTCTCAAATGAAAATATCCAAAAATTAATGTTTCACACAAAGGTTGATCTTGATGAATGATCTAAGGCAGCTAATCAATAGGTCTCTCATGTACACTAAGGAAATATTCAATTTTCCATACATACAATATTGTTAAAGAATATTATATAACCTATAAGTATGAGATAACACATGAAAATAGGTAAAGAGGAGATGACAAAATGAAAGGAAGCATACACTATCATTATCATTCATCAACAAACCACGAACATACACTAGTCACAAGCTTTAATGAGGCATGAATTTAGTATTATTCATTCAAGAAAGGAAATTAAATATGTTCTTATGAGAATGTACTAGCCAAAACTTAGGTTAATAAATCTATAAAATGCCAAAAATAGGCTTACATATAGATAAAGTGGGATAGAAGAGAGAAAAAGACAAAGCCAAGAAACTAAGAAATATGACATTTACTTAGTCCTTCTCCAATTGCTACGTATTATTTTTTTTAATATGTCTAATCCATCCTTTTAAAAATGACATACAGGTAAAGGAGGACTTGTGTTGAAAGTTTGAAGAAGTCATGGTATTGATTTATGATGTTTGAATAATACAAGTGCCTACACTTTTCCTTGCACACCCTATATACTTGGTGAAGAGGTCACCTCCTTGAAAATAAGCCTTAAAATATTAGTCATGTATTCATTAATATATCCTTTTAAACCTTCTCCAATTATTTATGAGGTCTCTACATCTTTATTAGGCTATTATAAGGCTTCTTCAATTGCTTTGACTTTGTCCTCTTTGACTAGGCATTGGAATGGAAAAGATATTTTCAAGGTTGTTAATGACTCTTTAATCATTTTAAAACTTATTAAAATCAACCTATTACTTTATATTTCCTTCAATATGGTGTAAAATACATGTATTGGCCTTGGCAAATATTGTTAGAAGCCTTATGTAATGATTTAGTGTTTTGAGCCCTTGGAAAGCTCATTCTTCAACATGGTGTAGAAGGGAAAAGTTGAGTTTGTTTTAAAAAATGAAACTTTACTCCATGGATGTACTCTAAAAATCATAATATACTTTTAACAAGATAATTTAAGCCATTAATTTTCCCAAAAGACCCGGTTTTGCACCAAAATCTTGAATTTCCTCTCAATCCCTTACAACTCTCCAAATAGGTAAATATCCTTGTCTGAAACAATATATAAGATAAAATAGAAAAATAAACATATTTTTATATAACCATTAATAAATTACATCTCCACAAAAAATTTGGTGACCCAAATCTGAGTGGAAGTGTCCTTTTCATCTCATCTTGTCTTTCTAATTAGGCCTAATTAGCCCTCCTTGCCTAGAAAGTAAAAATATTGCTCTAGAGATCTCCCACATGTGTGAAACCATAAACAAGTTTTTTATTAAATTTCCCTATGATATTATAATTATAAATTCTAATTTTTGTGTTTTGTAACACTATATAACTATGCAAACCATGAAATGGTTTTTGGCAAGGTTCTCTTTTTAGGGCATTTTCAGATTGCCTTGAAAAATATGATTTGTTTGAATAATTATGGGTTGTATTATATGTATTTTTAGACTTTGATAGGTATAATAGCCCAAAAATTACCTCTCATAATTATTTTAATTCATATACACACTTTAGCACCCCTTTTTTACCAAAAAAACTTGTAAAAGTATAGTTTTTTTTCTCAAATTTGTATAGGTGAAAGTACAAAAAAATGTCATGTGTAGGAACTTAAAATAAAATAAAATATACCTTGGTAATTTATATGGTCAAAAAATTTCATTTTGATGAATATTATCCACTTTCTTCTTGATTGACCTCTTAGAAGGGTTTTTAGAAGGTTTAGAGTTGCTTCAGGTCTTAATGATTATTCATAAAGAATAGTGGCCTAATATAATAACTAATGCCACTAAGTATGATTATATAGAGGTAAATAACACCTAATAATGTATTTTAATCCCATGTAACTTCTCCATAACACTAAAATCATAATAAAGTGACCACACCTTGGCTACCAAGCTTGTTTAAGAGCTCAAGAAGGTTGTACTTGCCTGAGGAGGTGTGAGAGACTTCGGTTTTGGATCCAAATGGTTAATTATGGTTTGTACCACCTTGTATATCATTATTAAATATCTATCCTCATAATTTATACCCACAATATCCTCTATAAACCTTGAATGAAGATTAGAGTTTCTTGATAGAATGTTGTTATTGACCTTAACTTTGTTACTTTATTGTATTTTTTTAAAATGAGAAATTTTTATAAGTTTTGTGACCATTTTGAACATGAAAAAAAATCCTCCAATCCCCATTTCAATGTGTATTAGTCTTAAATAGACCATTTAGTCTCCTAGGTACTATTGCTCAATTAGTCTTGAAGGTGGTCAGACCAACTATAAGTGGAGATTTGAGGTTTCATTAGTATACTTAGAGAAAATAGAGGTGATGAGAGCCAAAATTAGGTATAAATATACCTATTTGAGTTTTTAATAACACATTTTCATCCTTCTTGGCACCTTTAAAATATCATTCTTCATCTATACTTAGACCGACCTATGTGTGTGGTCATTTAGGCTTATTGGCTATAGGTGTTTATTTTAGGTGTTTAAGCCTAGAATGAAAGAGGTTAAATGAGATAAAGAGTGAGGAATTTGATAGTTTTTAAATAATACTTCCATTTAATTCCTTTACCCCTTATCTATTATTCATTATTATGTACCGACCTTTGTTAATTCATATTAAAACAACTCTATCTCATGCTCTGCTAGGTCTAGTTATAGGTGATCCTTGGATTGAGAGAAATGTGAGATATTCCATATAAGTGATTTGATACTTTTGGATGTCCTATATTGACTAAGAAGTTTTTATTGATATCCATTGAAGATGTATCTCATCATTCTCCTTCTAGCTCTAAGCTTCTCTTCATATCATTGCTTGAATCAAAATAAGATGGTTGTAAGTGATCATGTGATGTTTCATGATGTGAGATTCTCAATATAGGGTCATTTAACCTTGATATGTAATTAAAACCTTGAGAAGGTGATCCTAATATTCCCATAGTATCATTTATAATGTATAAGTGTCTAGGCTCTTATCCCTTTACTTGCCTTGCCTTACTTTCATAAGCCTAACTATCTAGGCCTACTCAAATCCTACTATAAGTGGTCATTTAGGAAGTATTCATCACAATATTATAATGAAGAGATTTAATTAATATGTAATTGATTATTTTATATCCTTAATAAGGACTCTATAGACCTACAAACTACATTGGGATCCAACCTCACCTTCAAATCACTATTTGAGCCAAAAGAGGATGACTGTAGGTGTCTTTCAAGTCTTGAAAAAGAAAATGGGTGAAGTGGAGATATGAAGTGATTTGGTGATGAATATACCTCAGAATTAAAGTTTTATCACTATCCATTTTGATATTATTCACTCTTCTTCCTTACTTAATACCAAAACCTTGAATTTCTTTGAAAACATAGACATCAAGAGAGTTTTCAAACCCTTTTGTATAGACTGAGATCATCATGTTAGAGTATATAAAGTAGGGAAATTGATTAATCATATAAAAATCATACTTTCATTTTAATTTTTGAGTTTAGCCTCCATTATACCCTTCCACTATTTTCTTACTTTCATGTTTAACATGACACAATTTGAAGTATATTCATGGGTGACTATTGTAGGTGGTGATTTCTCCTTGTGTATAGATTGAGGAGGGATGGGAGATTGGTCTCAAGAGGTTTTTTTTATCTTAATACCATACTTAAACCTTCATGTTAAAAACTATATTGAATAAGCATAAAAGTTTCATAAGGAGGTTTGAATATTAATTAAAATAATAAATGATCCATTACCTTAAAAAATGCAAAAATACCTTAACTTATCTAAATAAAGGAATTTCTAATGTTATTTCTTCATCAACTTTAGCTCTCTATGAATGAATTTTTCCATGGTTTACATATTATCTTTATTTGGTTGATATGACACCAATTTATCTTCTATGAACCTTTATTTGATCTTCTAAAACAAATCAATACTTCTTCTGGCCCCTACTCCATCATGACTGCTCTAGGTAGTCATGTCTCTCTATGACACTTATCATCATTTCACCTACTAAGGATTCCATGAGCATGTTCACCTAATATATCATGTAATTATCACTTTATCCTTTCATATTAGGAAAGGATATCAAATTAGTGTTCTAATTGTGCATACCTATCTATTATTAGTCTCCATGATCATAGCATATAGGCCTAATTAGTACATTTAAGCATAATAGGTCCTTTTTAGTCTTTTGATCCTTATGAGTGTCATTAACAATTTAAAGACTTATAATGAGTGAAATTAAATAATATCATGTTATTAAAAAAAACTCCCAACATTTTTTACTCCTTTATTCATGCCACTTGCAATGATATTCCTCTTAACTTCCTCACCAAGGTCTGGAGATAAAGTTATGCTACTAGACCTCCAAGTGATATTTTATACCTTAAGAGAGTATGGTATCTTGAACCTCATTTAATTATATTAAATTAATTAAGTATACCTATATATTAACTATTCTTGATAATATCATGCTGACCTCATTGAGATACTTTTCAAGCACTAGAAACTCATTAACTATAGTTGTACCTTGTTAAAGAGATTATCTCACCAAAACCATCTCAAAGGAGATTTTACTAAAGATGGAGATATATGATATTTTTATTGAATTAATTATGTTTTCAATTAATTAATAATTAAATTTGGAACCCATTAATCTGAAAACACTTGCTTGACAACTCGAATCATGCTCCAAAACTGATCAAATAGACCATTCACAAGGACACTATAGGAAACCAATTTTATGCCATATGTACCTTATTATAAGGAGTTACATGATGAATAAATATTTAATAGGACATATTTTAACCTTAAATAACCTAACTATATCCATTAATCCCCATATAATCTTTAAGCAAATAAATGGAGGAAAACTTAGACCCTGTCTCGATGATTAGTCCATTTAGATCCACATGCACTCTTAGCGATTGTTCATAAATATGGGAGAGTGAAAATAACAAAAAAATACAAAAAAATTTAACATAATTATTTTACTTATAATTTACAAATATATTTTATCTTAAATATATCTATCCTAGTCATACCAAGCAAAAACTATTGGCGTTCCTTAAGCTGCCAAAGAGGTCGATATGGGAGAAAAGTAGGTTTTCTTTTTTTAGAACCTAAAACTTCCTATAAACCATGTATTTGATATTTATGGGACTAAATGAGGTCATGTATCTGAAAACCTATATGGATGCCTCAAAATGGATCATTTTAGCATTGAAAATGCCATAATTGCTTAGGAGACCTAATTGAAATGTTATAAAAAGTGTTAATAATGAATTAAAATGTTTTAATAGATAAATAATGATGAAATTAAGCTTAATTTTTATAATATATTGTCACTACCTCACAAAACCTTCTCTAGAAGTCATAAAATTGTAAAAAATGCATACAAATGACTCATAAAGTTAGTCCATAAAGTCATAAACCTGATTGATAATATGTAAGGTATGAAATGATCTTGGAAAATGATATTATACCTATAAAGACACTAGACTTTTTAAATACTAAAAATGGCTTTAAAATACAAAGAAAAGACTAAATAAGTGCAAGGCCATGATGAACAAAACCTCAAACCTATCCAATCAACATTAAAGTTTGATAATCAAGGCTTTAAATGATCACAATAATGAAATTTAAAGACCAAATTACTGACTAATAGTACAAAAAATCATGACAAGAACCAGTAAATTTACATTTATTTTGGGCTCATAAAATCACTCTTATTCTAAAACAATCATGATTAGACCTTTAACAATGACCACAACTCTAACATCAAGATTAGGTGGTTTTATTACTCCTTAAATAAAATAAATTAAAAGAAAATAAAGAAAATGAAACACATATTCTAGATAATCATTTATTCAAAATAAAACATAAGCAAACTAATGTGATAGAATAACACTTGGAGGAAATCTAAACTAACTACAACAAACTTACAAAGAATCCTCCTCCAAAATCAAAAGGAAAGTTTTCTAGATCACTTCCTTCACATGATGAACATGGATATGAAACAAGATTCTTCTTGTAATTTTTATTCATTGGGATCAAATCCAACCCTCTTGATGGAATTTAAAGTGAATAATCAACATCAAACCAATCACCTATGAAGACATATTCATATTGTACTTAAGGATATTTCTCATACTAATTTTCACCTATAACCTTATCAAGTGATACTTCATCTAGGCTTTGTCTTTGAACTATATCATCTTAATTAACTTCATCCTTCTTATTATCTAATAAAAGTTCATCAATCTCTTCAAGGAGATTTGAGTAGTCAACCCAAGTTACATCATGGTCTATAATAGGTGTGTCTTGATCTAACTCCCCATAAAAATGATCAATAGGATATGTATCAGGATATGTGTCCTTCAAAAGGCCTTAAATATATTATAGATACTCAATGCATAACATCTAATCATCTTTTAGTTCCTCACTTTGATCAACTTGGATGAGATCAACTTGAATGACATCTTTATCTTCCTCAAGTAGAACTATAGGGTTGCCAAGAATGTCAAATGTGCAATCATGATGTGATTGGGAATCAACCTAATCTAGGTCAACTTATTAATCCTTTTAAACCATGTCAAATCCATTTATGACTTTGGCTTGGTGACTTTGAGAATCTCCCACATCAAGATCAGATTTCTCTTGCACTCTTGATGTACCATAAGGGGCATTTATCTAAAGTTATACTATAGCAATAACTTCAAACTCATTAATAGGTTTTAAGATTAGATATTCTTGATAATATATGACCTCTTTGTCATGGTATTCAATCACACCAAAAGGGATCTATTGAAACAAGTCAACATCCCTTTTACCTTTTTCTACAACTTATCTATCTTCTTTGAAGGTCAAATTATCTTTGCTCTCACCAAGAGGAGTACCAATGAAAATTTTATCTTCATGCATACTTGAAACTTCCTCATCACACTCTCATTGAAAATAATATTTGGATGTAACTTAATCTTCTATCCTACATATAATATGATCCTCTTCAATAAGGGAGGTGGTGGGAAGGAAATGAATATGCTCCTAAGTTTTCTTGGGAACCAAGGGAGTACTCTTACAAACTGAGGTCTCAATGGTGGTGTAATCTCATATGAATGATTGAAGAGAAAGTAAATTCACTTATCCTATGAGTGATTCATCCTTTTAAACAACCATTTAAATCTTATTATAATCCTCTTTAGGTTCCATCTTAGATATAACTTGATTTCCAACCTTCTCAAATAGGACCCATGTCTTATATTGAGAGTCTTCTTGGATCATCTTCCAAGATAGAATAACTTTAGGTTATTAAAGAAGGGGAAATAAGGATTGAATATGCATAAGGTATTCTCTGGGCTCAAACTCAAAAACTTGACTCTCTTCCTCTTGATTCTCCCAAGACTTAACTACTTTATTCCAAGGTAGGATTTTGAAACTAGTAGGTTCACTTGGAGGTTGAATTGGCTCTCTTGGAAGATCCATTTGAGAATGGTCAAACCCTTCATGATAAAAATAAGCATAAAAATGCTGATATGGTAAATAAGAGGGTTTTTAAAAAGTGATGGGAGGAGATTCATCCACAAGACTTGGCAGGCATAACTAGGAATCATAATCCAAGAAGGCCTCCAAGATGAATTGAGCTTATTTTCTTAAGAAAGGGTAGGTGTAGCTAGAAGGAAACTTGGAATAAAATAAGTTTGACTATGGGTAGGAAGAGATGGATAAGATTTTTTGGATTGGATCTCTTGTTTCCCCTACCTCACTAACCTATCTAGCCACCATTAGATCATGGTTCTCATTTCATGCAACTCATAAGTCATGACATATTGATTTTACTCTCCAACTACTGCCCACCTACTTGTCAACATATACACTATTTTACTCATATTCTCTATGAGGTGAAAATATATCACATCTAAATCTCTATCCATACTATCACCAACCCTTTATAATTTATCATATTTGGCTTGGATGAAAACAAGGATATGGTAGGGGAAACATGATTATGAGTTGGAGATGGGGTGGGAGGAGGTGAGTATGACTTCTATAAGTCTTGATAAGGTTGATGAGATATATAATTTGGGTCATAGTGAGGATAATGAGTATCATTATAAAGTTTATAACAATCATACTCTTGATAATACTAATCATATGAATGATAATACTCTTGTTAAGGTCGATTAGGCTCATAACAAGGCTCATATGAATCATGATAAAGAAGGTATAACTCATTACAGGGTTGATAAGGATTACCATATTGCTAATAAGGATCATAAAATTGCATGAAATCTCCAATGATATATAAAAAAAACATCATGATAGTGTAATGAAGATACACTTACTTGTAAATTATGCTTGAACTGCTAAAACTAGTTGATTGAGTCTGGAGTCATTAGATACTTCATAAACAATGTTACTACAACTATAATTTCACCAAGACCAACACCAATGTGGTCACATCAGGTGTGAAAAAAACTATTATCTACCAAAATTGCACCCTTATGAAGTTAGTTTTAAGCCTTCACACTTTTAAGTAACATGGAGACAATCCTAGGCTATGGGTGGTTGAATAGATGGATTGTATCTCTAGATCATAAGGGCTAGTTACCCTTGATGTATCAGTTAGGATCTCTACTCTACACTAAAAAATTATAATGGAAAAGATAAGAAGGTAAAATTAAAGGAAAACCTATTTAATTGAGGTGATATAAAAAAATAGGTCATCCACTTGTCTAATATGCACTAAGAAGGATGAATAAAGACATGAACCTAATTTCACTTCTCAAATGAAAGTCTCCAAATATGAATGTCTCACATAGAGGCTGAGCTTGATGAATGATATAAGGTAGTTAATCAATAGGTATCTCAAAGACACTGATGAAATATTTCACTTTCCATACATACACTATTGTTCAGTCACATTATGAAACCTATAAGGATGAGCTAGCACTTGAAAATATGTAAAAAGAAGAAGACAAAATGAAAGGAAACATATACTATCACTTTCATTCATCAACAAACCATAAACATACACTAGTAAAAATATTTAATGAGGCATGAATTCAGTCTTATTAATTTAAAAGAGGAAAGCATAAGTATTTTTATGAACATGACCTTGCCACAACTCAGGTTAAATATTCTATCAAAAGCCAAAAATAGGCTTACATATAGAGAAAGAGAGATAGGAGAGAGAGAAAGAGAAAGCCAAAAAAATAGGAAATATGGAATTTAATTAGTCATTATCTTATTAATATGTAGTATTTCATTGAATATCTCTCATTGACCATTTTCAAAATGGCATATGGGTAAAGGAATACTTGTGTTGAAAGTTTGAAGAAGTCATGACATTGATTTTTGATGTTTGACCAATATAAGTACCTACATTTTTTCTTACACACCATATATACTTGGTGAAGAGGTCACCTAATTGAAAAAAGGCCATAAAGAATTATTTAAGTCTTCATTAATCTCTCCTTTGAAACCTTATCTAATTATTTATGAGGTCTCTCCATATTTATTAGGTTGTTAGAAGGATTCTTCAATTTGTTTGACTTTGTCATCTTTGACTAGGTGTTGGAAGGGAGAATGTATTTTCAAGGTTATTTAGGAATCTTTAAAGAATTTTAAAACATATTAAAATCAACATTTGACTTTTTCTTTTCTTCCATGTGGCATAAAAGGCATTATTAGCCTTGACAAAGCTTGTTAGAAGCCTTATGCAATTTAGTGTTTTGATCCCTTGTAAAGCTCATTATTCAACATGGCATAGAATGGAAAAGTTGAGTGTTTATTCAAGAAAATTTATTATATGTATGTCCTATAAATAAAATACTAGAATTTTAACAAGACAATTTAAGCCATTAATTTCCCCTAAAGACCTAGTTTTGCACTAAAACCTTGAATTACTTCTCAATCCCTTATAGACTTCCAAATAGGTAAAGATTATTTAATGGAAAAATATAAAGATTAAAAAATAAAAAAAATCAAATTTTTGATACCCATTAATCTCTTTCATCTCCACACAAAATTTTGTGACCCAAATTTGAGTGTAAGTGTCCTTTTCAGCTCATCTTATCTTTCCAATTAGGCCTAATTAGCTCTCCTTGCTTAGAAAGTAGAAATCTCACTCCAAAGAGATCCCAAACGTGTGAAACAATATAAAAGTGTTTTATTAAATTTTACCATGAAATTATAAATATCCATTCTAATTTTGAATTTTTTGAACACTGTAGAAGTATGCAAACCATGAAATGGCTTTTCGCAAGGTTCTCTTTTAACGCATTTTTAGACTGCCTTAAAAATTTTGATTTGTTTGAAAAATTATGGGTTATATTCTATGTATGTTTATACTTGGATAGATATAATAAATCCAAAATTCCATATCTCAATTATTTTAATTCATCCATACACTTCAACATCCCTTTTTTGCCTTTAAAACTTGTAAAAGTATAGTTTTTCTCAAATCCATACAGGTGTAGGTACAAACAAATGTCATGTGGAGGACCTTAAAAGAGTTTATAATATATTTTGGTAGTTTTTAGGGTCAAATTTTTTTATTTGGATACATATTATCCATTATCTTCTCCATCAACCTCTTAAAAGGGTTTTTAGAAGGTTTAGACCTACTTTAGGTCTTAATAATTATTCATAAAGAAAAAGGGCCTAATCCAAAAATTAATGCCACTAAGTTGGAGTATATAGATGAACATAACAAAAAATAACACATTATACTTAAATTTAAGTTATCTATACCACTCCAAGCATAATAAAGTGACCATTCCTTAGCTACCAAGATTATTTAAGAGATCAAGAAGGTTGTACTCGCCCGAGGAGGTGTGAAAGGGTTTTGTTTTTTCTTTAAATGTTTCCTTTAGGTATGTTAATTTTTTTATATAATTATATAATAGATATAATAATAATTTATTCCCAAATATCCTATGAAACCCCTTGAATGAAGCTCAGGGTTTCTTGATAGAATGGTTTTATTGACCCTAACTCTATTACTTTATTGCATTTTATTAGAAATGCAAAATTATTCTAAGCTTTGTGACATTCATTAACATGAAACACAATTACTCAATCCTAATTAAAATTTTTATTTATCCTAAAATACCATTTAATATATTAGGCACTATTGCTTAATTAGTCTTGAAGGTGGTTAGACTGGTTGTAGGTGGGGATTTGAGGTGGCATTAGTCTGCTTAGAGAAAATAGAGGTAATGAGAGCCCTGATTAGGTCTAAAGATACATATTTGAGTGTTATATACCAATTTATCACCATTATTATCTCCTTTAAACTATCATTATTCATTTATGATTAAACTAAATTGTATGTGTGGCTATTTAGGCATCTTGGCTATAGGTGTTTATTTTAGGTCTCTAGGCCTATAATGAAAGAGGTTGAATTAGAGAAATAGTGAGGAATTTGATAATGTTTAAAAAATACTTATTTTTAACTCCTTGACCACTTATATATTACTCATTATTTTGTACCTCCCTTCATTAATTATTATTAAACCAACTCTATCTCATGCTCTGTTAGGTCTAGCTGTAAGTGATTCTTGGATTGAGAGAGAGGTGAGATATTACATGTAGGTGATTTGAGATTTTTGGATGGCCTATATTCCTTGATAATGTGTTCTTAATATCCATGGAATATGTCTCTCATCATTCTCCTTCTATCTCTAACCTTCTCTTCATACCACTGCTTGAGTCAAAATGAGATGGATGTAAGTGATCATGTGATGTTTCATGATGTGATATGCCCAATATAGGTTGATTTAACCTTGATATTTCATTAACAAATTGATAAGGTTCTCATTATATTCCAATACTATCATGAATAATATAAAAGTGTCTAGGCTCTTAGCCCTTTACTTACCTTGCCTTGCTTTCATAAGCCTAACTATCTAGGCATACTCAAATCCTATTGTAAGTGGCCATTTAGGAATTATTCATCATAATATTTTAATGAATATTTTTAATTAAGTTATACTTGATTATTTCATATCCTTAATAAAGAATCTATAGACCTACCAACTACATTGGGATCCAACCTCACCTTCACCTCACTATTTGAGCCAAAAGAGGATGGTTGTAGGTGTCTTTCAAGTCTTGAATAGGATAATGGGTGAAGTAGAGATATGGATTGAGTTGGTAATGACTCTACATTGGAATTGAAGTCACATAACTATACATTTTGATATTATTCACTATTCTCCCTCACTTAAGACCAAAACCTTGACTTTATTTAAAAACTTATTCATCAAGAGAGTTTATGGACCTTATTGTACAGAATAAGATCATCATGTTGGAGTATGTAAAGTATGGAACTTGAGTAATAATATGATAATATTAATTTAATTTTAATTTTTTCATTCATCCTCCCTTAGACCCTTCCATTGTTTTCTTACCTCCATGTTCAACATGACAACTTCTAAAGTATCTTCATGGGTGATTGTTGTAGGTGGTGATTCTCGCTATGTATAGATTGAGGAGGATAGATGATTGGTATATAGAGATAAACATTATATTAAGACCCTCATTTAAATTTCATGTTAAAAACTAGCTTTAAGAAGCATCAAATTTCCACAAAGATATTTGGATAGTAATGAAAAGAATAAATGATCCATTACCTTAAAAAATGTAAAAATACCTTAACTTATCTGAATAAAGGGATTTACAATGTTATTTTTTGATTATATATATATATATATATATATATATATATATATATATTTATGGTTTATATGACACCAATTGATGTTCTATTAAACTTGGTATTATATTTTAAAATAAATCAATACTTATTTTGACCCCTACTCCATCATGATTGATCTAGGTAGTCATTTCTCTCTATGATAATTATCATCATTTCACCTACTAAGGCTTCTATGAGCATGTTAAAATAATATCTCCATATAATTATCACTTTATCCTATTATATGAGGCAATGAGATAAAATTAGTGTTCTCATTGTGCCTACTTATTTATTATTAGTCTCCATAATCATAGCATACATGCCTGACTAGTACATTTAGGCATAATAGGCCTTTTTCGGTCTTTTGATCCTTATGAGTGTCATAATCCATTTAAATACTTATAATGAGTGAAATTAAACAATATCATGTGATTAAAAAAAATAAAAACCTTTGTGAATCCTTTATTTATGTCACTTGTCATGATATTCCTCTTAACTTGCTCACTAAGGTCTGGAGATAAAGCTATGCTACTAGACCTCTAAGTGCTCTTTTATACCTTAAGAGAGTATGTTATATTGAACCTCATTGAACCAACTTAAATTAATCAAGTATAAATATATATTAAATATGATTTATAATATAATTCTAACCTCATTGAGATACTTTTCAAGCACTAAAAACTCATTAACTACAACTATACCTTGTTAAAGAGATTATCTCACCAAAACTATCTCAAAGGAGATTTTACTCAATATTTACATATATTAGATTTTTATTGGGTTAATTGGGTGTGAAATTAATTATAAATTAAATTTTTAACCCATTAATATGAATACACTTACTTTACAACCTAGATCATGCTCCAAAATTGATCAAATAGATGATTCACAAGCACACTATAAGAAACTAGTTTTGTGACATATGTACCTTATTATAAGGAGTAAAATAATTAATATAAATTTAATATGTCATATTTTACCCTAAAATATCCTCACTATAACCATTATTACCCAAAAAATCTTGAAGTGAATAAATGGAGGAAAACTAAGACCCTATTTAGATGAATAGGCAATTTAGACCCCCTGCACTCTTAGCAATTGTTAATAAATATGGGGGAATAAACATGAAAAAAATAACAAAAAATTTAATTAAATTATGTTACATATAATTTAACAAGATATTATGGCTTAACTATCTCTATCATGGTCATACCAAACAAAAACCATTGGCCTTCCTTACGTTGCCAAAAAGGTTGATATGGGAGAAAAGTAGTTTCTATTACTTTTAACACATAAAAATTTCTAAAAATTATTTATTTTACCTTTATGGGACTAAATGATGCCCTAAATATACTTTTGAGTCAACAACCCTCTGAAAACTTGTATGGATGCCTCAAAATAGCCTATTTTAGCACTAAAAATGCCATAATTGCTTAGGAAACCTGATTGAAATGCTATCAAAAGTATTAATAAGTAATATAAATGTATTAATAGATAAAAAATTATTAAATTAATATTATTTATGATAATATACTATCAATTAATTTCAAAACCTTATCTATAAGTCATAATATGGTAAAAAAATGCATACAAATGAGTCATAAAGTTAGTCCAGGAAGTCATCAAACTAATTGATCATATTTAAGGCATGAAATTATATTCAAAAGTTATATTAGACATATAAAGACACTTTATACTCTTTCCACCATTGAAAATGGATTGAAAATACTAAGAAGTGACTAAATAAGCACAAGGCCATGATGAACAAAACCTCAAACCTATCTAATAAACCTTAAACTTTGATAATCAAGGATTCAAGAGATAAAAATAAGGAAATTTAAAGACAAACATAATAATCAATAGTACAAACAATCATAAAAATTAAAGTTTTGAATTTCATGGGTGATAATTTGACATGTGAGGTCAAACTTTTTAACAATGATCATTGTTGGCTTTGAAGTGAAATATATAAAGCTCATATTAGAATGGAACAAGTTAATCCATTTAAAATTATTTTTAAAATATTATAATATTAACTTGTGCATATTTATGAAATATGGGAGGACATTATTGGAGATATTCATCAAACATGGGAAGATAATCTTGGGGATATTTTTTAAAGATGAAAAAATCATCTTGGGGTATTTGTCAAATATGGGAAGTGCACCTTAGAGATCTTCATCAAACATGGGAAGATCATCTTGGGGTCTTTGTCAAATATGGGAAGTGCACCTTTGTCAAATATGGAAATATTGTCTTAGGGATATTTGTCCATATTATATGTGAATTGAGAAAGATTGTAACATAAGGCATTAATATCAATGGTGTACATGAAAGGGAGAAATGATTGACCCATATAAAATATAAATGGGTTAGGGCTCACTAGAAATTACCTAAGAGGTAACATATTTGAGACTGAATGAAAATTTTAAGAGATAGGAAGTGTTAATGATAGATAATGATAATAATCTAGGGAAAACAAAACATGAATATGAATAATTTAGTAAAGGAGATGGTATCTCAGTTGTTACCAAACTATTATTAGATAAATATGATTTAGAAGGAGAGGCAGAGTTAGAAATATAAGCCAGAGTTTAGGGGCCATCCCTAGGTACACCTAGAAGCTCTCCACATCAATAAAATACAGTAATTTTCACTCTAATTGACCCTCCTATGATTTTAAGTCCTATAACTCCATGTTATTTGACCACTTATTCAATTTCTACAATTTTTTCTAGTGCAACTGATTCTTTACATTAAATGAATCAAATAACCTAGGCCCAAGTTGTGCCCATATCACCAATTTTTTCCATATGAACCAATAGACATCAGATTCACCATTAATTATGTAATCTAATTATGGTCAATAATATAAGGTTCCTTTAAAATAGGAAAAATTAGATGATTCTACTAGATTGAACACACATACAATATGTTAGTCTAAAAATAAGTTTAGAGCTATAGACAAAGGTTATGTGTAAAGAGATCATAAGGGATATAAGAAGGGGATATACACAAAAAATGAAAAAATTAGGTCTAAACAAAATAAAGGTGTCATTAGATGGTAATTAATGTAATATAATCTGGGTTCACTTTTAATCCTACATCAACCAAATATATTTTAGACTAGAAAATAAGGTATGTTATGATGTGCATAAATCTTGTTGAAAATAAATTATTTGTGTTTTTTTGTGTTGGCTTTGTACATAATAAATAACTTATAATTTTTTTATGTATAGCCTTTGTGCACACTAGTTGTTCTTTCATGTAGTTATGATTGACATATGCATCTTGTTATCACTTATGAATCATTGTGAAAGACTTTATCAATATATATTATGATAACAAAGAGTCATTTTATGAAAAATTATTTACACTGTTAAATGGAGGTTTGTGCATAGTATTGTATTATTTAATTTGATTGAGTTAATATTATTGTGTACATCTTTCATTTATCAATCATTATGACTTAGCATGGCTAGGTTGTAAACTTCACATAGATTTTTTTAGGAACACATGTTTTTTTTATATGTGTTATGGATATAAAAATCCACTTTAGTTCTTAACAGGTTGCATATTTCCTTTGATCATGGAAGGTTGTTAAAATTTCATTAAATATCATTTTTTGATGAAATTTTCCATGATAAATTACACTATGATGTGTTGGGATGCTTCAGAATTGTAATGGACATTTAATGTTTTTATCACATGTTGATGAGTTATAAATATTTTAAAATGGTATTGGGTTATTGAGCACAATATTTTAAGTAGTTAGATCATGTACCTATATATAAACATGGCTCTACACTTGATATAGTTAGTCAATGAGCTTAAAGATATACTATTATTACTCATTTCATTTGATATTGTGTGGTTCTACATTATAGTAAGTTTTATTTATTTAATTAAATTATAATAAAATAAATTAAGTGTTGTTACATTCTTACTAAATTATGTTTTACACTATGTATTTTCAAAGGATTTTTGGTCTAACAAAGCCCTTCATTGAGACCCCTAGCCATGATTGCATCACTTGGTATTAGAGTAAGGTTTATTTCTTATAATAAATCACCCAAATAAAATTACTTTTTCCACATTTACAAATTTGGGTATAAAAATGGTGAATAGATATTATAAAAAGTGTTAGATAGAAAGCTTAGTTATTAATATTTGATTTTGAGGAAATGTCACATTGATCAAGGTTCACTACAATAGTGCCAAGACTTATATACTTATTAGTATTGATGATATATATGCAAGCCCATCTATAGTCTATGGAGGCCATGCAATGTTGAGGCATTGGGTTATGGATGATGAAATAAACAATTACACCACATAAGAAGTGTATGATAACTTATTCATAGAAAAAGGTTGATGAAACCAAAGATATATTCTTGCACATACTTATGACGATGACTAATAAAACAATGTTTCACCCTCTTATTTATTTATAGAGTTTTATTCTTAATGATACTAGTGATAGGATCATCGAGTTAGATAAATAATATGATTATTAGAGTATTGAAGATCCATAGAAGGTGAAATTGTCATGCACAAAGGTGAAGGGTCACACATCCATATGGTAGGAACAAATGCTAGTGGAAAAATTTAGTATATTTAAATACAAGATCAAGTCAATACATTTAAATACAAGATCAAGACCTAGTTATAATGGTTATGAATTTTAAAGATAAAATCATATCTTATGATTTCTAGTTAACATTTCTCAATAAGTTGAAAATTTTACAATAGAGGGAGATGTGTGTGAAAAATTACATTAGGGAATTGTATAGACTCACCATCAGATAAGGTCATGTTGAGGATGACACCTATAATATCTCAAGGTAATTTAATCAGTTTCAAATTTCCATTAAAGATGAGTATGGTATCATTTAGTTATCATTTTTTGAAAAATATTATTAGTATGGGTTGAAGGTAGATAAAAAGTTGTCTCATAGAAAATAATGTGTAGTATGAGGGAAAGGATTTTTTTCACATGCACGAGGATAAGGAAGTAATGATAAAGTTTACCTTTTGGAATAAGGAAATTTTAGTGATTATTAGTGAAAGTATTCTAGTGCATAGAGAGGTGTAAAAAATATTACCATAGGTATAGTATTCTATAGATGAGGTAAAGGAAAAGGATTCATGGGTACATGTTTTAGATGATGTGAAACTGGACATAGAGAATTTGAGTTTCCACATGTGTCCAATGAATGTAGTAATATAAATGATGTGAATGTGAATATCATGAAAGTGGATGAGGAAAGTGTTGTGTTGGTATATTAAGGTGAAGAAAAAAATGGTAAAAGATCTCATGATGAAGATGATGTTGTTGAAACTAAAAAAGAAGAGAAAAATCCTACACAAAGGAAGAATCTATTCAAGACTATTTTATATATAGAGGTAATTTATGTAATTGGATTATTGATATTATTAATATAGATGATATTATTTCAAAATATATTGTTGAAAAGCTTGATTTGAAGAGAATTGCACATCCCAATTCATATAGAGTGTCTTGGTTGTTATAGAAACATAAAATTATGATGAATGATAAATGTTTGGTAAGTTTATTGATTGAAACATATAAGGATGAATTTAAGTGAAATTATTCCCATGGACATTTTCCATGTGTTACTTAGAAGGCCTTGATAATTTGATAATAAGTCACAACATGATGGTTGCGAGACCACCTACACTTTGGTGAAGACTAGAAGGGAATATATTTTAAATCCTTTGAATGAAAAGAGTGATAAAGTGGGAAAAAGATCATAAATATTAATATTAATAGGAAAATAATACCTCAGAAATGTGATTACAACTTTATATCAATGTCTAAAACATGCTAGAAATTTATGAGTAATCTTACATTATAAAAACTCTATGTTCCACCTTAAAGTATCCTATTTTCATCCATCTCTTTGAAAAATATAATTATGATAAAATTTTCATAAAATGGTTGATTTCATAGTACCTAGTTGCATTTAGGTTTTTCTTGGCTCACTCATAAAATATGAAAAATAATTCCACATAAATTTTTATGTGTTTATATCAAAGACCATGTAAATTATAAGTACATGTAAAATATGAAAAATAATTCCACATGAAGGGAAGGAAATGTGCTAAGTAAGTTTTAAAATATTATTTAAACAATATACTATATGGGTTTCCACTAATGAAGAGTATAAGTCATCACATATATTTGATTTCAGGTTTTAATTTATAAAAAATGGTATATATGTTTACTCCTAATGAAAATTTGTAGGTGGAAATACAAGGACAAAATTTGTGAGGTAAAGGGTTGATAAGAGAATGATTTAACCCACATATATTTCCCATGGTGTTATCACCTATGAAAAGAGGTTAATAGAGGGTTTTCAATGATTTTAGATCCACCAACAAGATTATTATTAAGTAAATATTTCCATTTTTTCACATGGATGATTTGATGATTGCTTAATTGGAATGAAATATTACATAAATATTAAATTAAAGGTTGGGTATCCCATATTTTTATAATATAAGGTGATGAGTGGAAGACTACATTCAAAATTTAGGAATGATTGTGTAAGTTGTTAGTTATACCATATGGACTAAGTAATACATCGAGTACATTGATGAGACTCATGAATGAAGTGCTAAAACTGATTCTTGGTAAATATGTCATATTATATTTTTATGACAAATTTATTTTCAACATAATGGATGAATAACATTTAGTGAATTTAAGGAAAACATTGTAATAGTTATGAGATGAAAATTTGTTAGTGAATTTGATGAAAGGTAGTTTCATGATTTATTAAAATTAGGTTTTGTAATTTCTATGAAACATTTGAAGATGGATCTAAAAATGATTTTAGCTAAAATTGAGTGGATCTCACCAAATAACACATTTTAAAGACTAATAATTCATGGTCGTATGAGTTTTTATAATAAATTAATCAATACATTTAGTGGGATGTGCACAAGGATCCCTATGTGATGTGAAAATGATATTAAATATTTTTTATGGATATCATAATTGGAACATATTTTCCAATAGTGAAATAATAATATAATTGAGTACCTTGTGTTCACATTCCCATATTTTAGTCAGGTATTTAAAATGATATATAACATGAGTGGCATAAAAAAATATTAATGTTGAGTCAATAAGGTAACCCTGTAGCTTAATTTAGTGAAAAATTTAATGATGCAAGTAATAAATAATTTAGTGTATGATTAGGAGTTTTATGACATAACACAAGCACTAAAGAATTGGAGGCATTATTAACTACCTAAGGATTTTGAGTTGTATACAGACCATCAAGAAGTAAAATTCATAAATATTCAAGGAAAGTTAAACTAAAGACATATGAATTGGGCTAATTTTATACATAGTTATTAAATTTTATTGAATAAAATGAGTGGTAAGTCAAACCGAGTTGTAGATAAATCGTGTAGAATATTTCTCTTGTTGGAAATATATGGGAGTATAAAACATAGATTTGATTCTATGAAAGAGATGTGTGAAAAATATGAACATTTTAGGGATACAAAGTAATCATGTAGTGAGCAGAGACAAAACATTTTGGTTGAATTATTTCATGCAAGAAATATTGATAGTTTAAGGAGTGAAATTATGCATACCTATAATGATAATGTGTGAAAATTTGATTAAAAAGAAGCATTGTGGAGGTTTAGAAAATCATTTTTGTTAGGATAAAATATATGCATATTTGGATGAAAACTATTATTGGCCAAAGATGAGTATAAATGTGCATAACTATGTTCAAAAGAATATAATTTTATAATTGATGAAAAGGTGAAGTAAAATTGTAAGGTCTTAGCAACTATTTCCAATTCTAAAGAGATCATGGGAAGATATTCACATATATTTTATTTTAGGATTGCCTAGAATAGAGAGAGGATAAGATTCCATATTTTTTGTTGTGGATATGTTTTCAAATATGATACATTTTTTTATTTCAAGATTATGAGTGATTTGATGCAAATTTCTAACTTTTTGAAATGGAAATTGTGTGATTGCATGAATTTATTCATAAAATAGTATCAGATATGAAGGTGAAATTTATTGGACATTTCTATATGATGTTGTGGATGAAGATGAATACTAATCTACATTTTAATTCATTACATCATTATCAAATGAATGGATATAAATATGTATCCCATAAAATTTTGGGTAATCTATTATGAGGTTTGATTGATGGTAGGCTAAGAACATGAGATTCAATTATGGTACAACTTGAGTTAGCTTATAATAATTCAATTAATAGGAGTACTAGAAGGACACCATTTGAAATTATTTATGGATGTGGAAACTATAATTTGGGATTAGACAATTACAAATATTAGTCTTAAACTACCTTTAACTTATATGAATTATGCATACACATATGGTTCTTTCACACCCTTTTAATCTATTCACATGATTTTCATGGGTTTGACCTTCCTAAATTTTTATCTGTCACTTATAAGAATTCCTTAGTTTGTACCTAAAATATTCATTATCATACTCATATTATCTCAAGATCATCAAATTAGTATCATTTCCTATAAAATGATTTTGTTAGACTTAGAATCCTAGAAAATTATGGAGGTTTCCATCTCTAATGGACCTGTCCCCATGCTAATAAAAATTCAATTTTCAAAATCAAATTATCTTTATGGGTAGGCTCATATGTTTCACATGTTGGTGGAATGATACATTACTTAAAGTGTCCCATATAAATTAAAAATAAGTCTAAACCTATTTCATCATCGAGCACTTCTCAAAGAAACATATATACACATTTTTTGATTGAGAGGGAATACCATAAAATTTCAAATTTACAAATCAATAAGGAGAAGGCCCTATCCAAGTCTAAATCACCCAAGTTAAGTCAATCTTTAAATTTTAAAGAGTAAAAATTTAGATTATAGGTTGCATTCATAAAAGGATAATTATTTCACACATATATCTAATAAGGATAACTACGTCTGGTTTTAATTCCCTCTTCAGAGTATTGGATATTTAGGCAATGTTAAACCATTCACTACGGAGTGGTTGAGGTCATCTCAACCCACATATATTCATAATTTTTATAGGTTAATGTAGTGTCTAAAGTGGAGATATGGTTTTAATGTGAATAAAATAGGGTTTTTGGATTTTTTTCACACATTAAAGACTTGATATTACACAAGAAGACATTTTTGAATCATGTGTAGTGACCCATGACAAAATAGTGAGACAAATATTCACATGATGAATCTATAAATAGTATATGCCTATTTGAGACAATAACATCCAAATATTATCAAAGTTATCTAGGTGAATCCAAACACTCATGTTCCTGATATGAGCAACATTTAATCTATTTTATAGTCTTTTTATCCACTTGCATTCAATCTTAAACTTGAACATAAAAGTGACATGATAAAAATATAAATACTCTTAGTAATTTCCATAAATAGTAAGTGAAATTATTTAATCATATTCTACTCTAGCATTCATATCAATGTCTTATTATAATACATTAAAAAATTAGAATATGCAAAATTTATATCTTATTAGATCACATTAAATAAAAAATAAGATAAACATATTAGTGAACCCATTTATACAATGGGCACATCAAACCAAAAGTTTTAATTAGGAATTACTTATTATTACTAAGTATTTATATTTGAAAATTTAAACCTCACATTTAAACCTAATTTCAGATTCACACATGTTTATTTTATTATAAGATTCCAATTCATAAAATTGTAATAGTCTACATTTTTTTTTATCATACTAGGACTAGGCTTGGTTTTAGTGTTTATTACCCTCTTAAATTTTGGTATAAGGTAAAGTTCTAGTTCAAATGGTATGGATATTAAACATAATAATATTTTTATGGATAATCATATATAATATGATTTTATGAATGTCCCTCTGGAGCCATCATTCTTCATGATTAATACATGATCCCTCATGTAGATCATTCTAGATCTATAAGCTAAGTTGTTGCAGTTAGAGAAAAGTAATTTTACAATGGTTCATCCCACTAACTCTCTTCCAAATAATAAATATATTACATTGAATAAATTCATGATTTCTTATATTATCCTTAATCCTATATCCAATTAACAATTTAAAATAATATGGCTTTGGACAAAAATACTTACAAAGTTTGGATATAGTGGAAAAGGATTGGGAAAACATACACAAGGAATCATTGATCCCATTCATGTATCTACTTATAAAGTGTGCAAAGGGATTGGATAAATAGATAACTCAAATTCAATAAATAAATCAAATATCCAAAATCACATTTTCATATACATTTATTTAAGATAAGATAAGATGTTTATAAATACCTTGATGATCTCAATAAGGGTGATTATTATCAAGGATTGTCTATTCAAATTGAAATAAAAATATATATTACATTATATTTAAAACAAAATTACAAGGTCAAAGTGAATGATACTAAAAATAAATCAAAAGAAATAATTAATGTAGTATCATAACCTACTAATTGGATTTTCATATCAAGTCCCTAAAAGATGCAATTTTCAATATTACTAGAACCTCCTCATAAAATATCAAACACGATACTAGACTATAATCTCATATCTCTCCCTCATTTAAAATATTTTGATACAGGTATAACTATGCTTGAAGGATATGGGAGTGAAGCATATTATGGTTATCATAGATACATGAGACATTATATTAATCAATGTTTTTCACTATGACATAATATTAATGAATTTATTGATTTTAACACTATTGATATTAATGATGCAAGTACATTCATGTGTGACATGGGCATATTTTCCTTGTAAATTCTAACACTTTTCATAAACATACATGATAATGAATCATATACTATAGATATTGTATTCAAACCACTTACATAGGGATAACTTGAGTATGATAGTGATGATGGATATTAAACAACAAATGATTATTAACATATTTTAATAAAAATACATTAGATAGATATAATAATCATTATTGATGGTAAAAACATTTGTACCACCTAATACATGACCTAAATATGTGAATGCTATCAATAGGTCCCCTTATCTAGCTTACACATAATCTAATGTACATAGTTTTTGATATTTAGTTGATTTATCATCCTCTCTATTTTATAATATTGGCATACATGAGTACAAGTTCCTTTGTATTGATTATTCTTTTATACCCTAGTTTTTTTTTTCACATAGACATTTGGCTTTTGATTATTTATACTCATCCAAAAATCTATGACATCTAACTAATGTGGGCATATGCATACAAATCTAGAAATGGAAGTATATGAAACTCCTATATAGGATAAGTTTATGATGTGAAATATGTATCTAGATAGCCATGAGGTAAATGTTATATTAAGTCTAAAATACCAAAAGGTTGATAATAATTTAATATACATGATGAGATAAAATATCCATGATGCAAAGGCTAAATTAGGTCCATACGACCCAAGACAAAAGTTTGTATTGAATTAAACAATGTTGGATAACCATGAGGTAAAAGATATACTAGGTTCAAATTACCTATAATATTGTAAGGATATAATATTATATAGGACTGAAGAGCCATAAAGGAAAGGCCAAATTAGGTCTAGATGACCCAAAATAGATTAAAGAGATGAAAGATTAGGATCCTAAATGTAGTTTATATGAATCTAAGAAAAATAATAAAATGGTTAAGAGAGGATATAAAAAAAATATGTAATTTTTACTCAAGAATTTATGGTTTAAATGGAATTCCTAATTTATTCCTAAGATATTATCATTTAAATCTCTTGAACCCTATTATTGTCATGATGTTATCATGTCTATAATAAATGAATGATAGAACACGTATAAATGTGGGAGACTTGGAAACAATCATATTTATCTAGGGGAAATATTTAATTGAAGTAAAATAGGTTGCACAAAGGATAAAATATAATATTTACTAAAAACATGAAATTTTAATCAATTCAACAAGATTAGGTGTTTTTGACATTGAAAGGTTTTAAAATACTACTTATCTAATTTATATATTGGGATATCTAATGAATATTATAGATATATCTCGTGAAGTATAAGAAATAAAATTAAAGTTTCATATATTTCCAAGATGTTTTCCCCATTCCTCATGACCCACTTAAGCCATCTACTAGTAGTTTTGATTAGACACATGCATGAAAAGGTAGGTGAAAATAATGATAGAAATGAATACCCATTACCAATATAATACATTATTACACTCAAATAAACTTACTAATTTTAAGCTAAGGTTGAATATGGAATTTGAGAATCAACTAGGGTAGTGAGTGTGTCAATGGTTTGATCACACATTTTGTGTGATTTGATTATTTTTCCCCTTTTGATATTGCCTTTTATATTTTAGATTTTCTTTGATATTTTGGATTTTATTTTCTTATATTTTTATATTTTCCTCTTCCATATTGAGTTAGAAGACTATTCAATGGATTTTAATATGAAAAAATTAGAGATATTACACCTAACCACTAAATAGGATAACCTAGAATTTAAGATGCCTTAATATTCCTAGACTTGCACTTTAGAAATGAATTTAATATTTAATCTAAATTTGGATGCCAAAAAAATATGTAAAATAAGGGGAAGCATTTGAGAAGGAATGGGTTTACATTGTAAAAAAATATATAAATAAAATGATATAATGATGGATAGAATTTATACTTTTATCATAAGGGAGTGTAAATGTGAGTTAAAAATCTATATATATATATATATATATATATATATATATATATATATATATATATATATATATATATTGTAATAGTTTTGACATAATGAATATAACTAAATTTAGGAGAAAAAATAACATCTTAACAATTACATTATATTTATAATAAACTATTATCTATGTTTGGAAGTGGGATACAAATATATAGGTGTCGTGGGAGGTGGGTGATTGTAAAGGACTAGTTGAATCAACAAAATCTTATAATACAAATCATAAACTAAAATCTTAGATGGATATTGAAGTGGGATAGAGAGAAGAGTAAATAAAGAGGGAAGGATACAAGAGGTGTGAAACATAATATTAAAGAAATGTAGGATCCAAGATGTGTTGTATAATATGACTTAAATGCATAATAAATTAAGATAAATCTAAAACGTTAAAAATGTATTTAAGAGAGATAGGAGCTAAGAGGAAAAATAGAATATGACCAAAAGGTGATAAATTATGATGAAGCCAAGAAGAGAGGTAAATTAGGATAGAGTAAATAGGTGCATAATATATGTAGAATAAAAGAGCCACATAAAGTAGGAAAAAAACTAGAGATAAGGAAAAGTAGGATAGAGCCAAAAGGTGGTGTAAAATGGATAAAATATAGAGGTCTAATAAAGTAGGTGTTGACCAAATTTAACCCTAAAAGTCAAATTAGGATCCCTATAGGTAAAAAATTGGTATTTATAGGTTTATAGGAGGTATAATACTTTTTCATAGGGTATGTTATAATCCATTTATGTTATTTAATGCATTTTTCACCTTAATCATGGTATGATAAGTTTATTTATTATTTAGTGGATTTTTAGGGCTCATAAATGCAAGTGTCATGGTTCCCAAGGTGTCTAGGTGTTCTATTTCCCTTTAAATCAACCAATAGGTTATATTCCCTATCAAGAATGTCATTTCAATCAGAATGTTTTAGGTTATCTAACTAAAAGTAGAGAAACTAAATGAAAAAGGAGAGTTTGGAATTTGTACAACCTATGGGGAAAGTTGACACATGGGGTAAGATCACGAAACATATCTTAATATTAATGACACTCATATAAATTTTTGACACACTTTGGAAGTTCTAAAAAATTCCCAAAACCATTCTAATCCTTTCTTGCCCTTTTAGACATGCAAAAGTGATCAACAGGTTTATGATTGGTACAATCAATAGAAGAGGTTCTAAGTTAAATGATTTTGGAACGTGGTATTAAAATTATATAGATCCATTTACATATAAATATTTTTAATATTGGTCAACCATGCTTTATGAACCATCCTTTACAAGCTAACTATGTTTTTTTGCTTGGTAATTTGTGTATCCTATAGGTTTTGATCCATTTTGGACAAGTCCATACAAACCAATTGTTAAAGTTTATTGTAGATTATGTTGGATTCCTTATCTAATTATGCCTATGATTTGTTTCACATTTCATGGTGTTTTTATGAGCAAGTTATCTCATGTTGTAGGAAGGTGTCACCATGTGAGGTTTCAATCAAAGATCTTTATTTGCAGAATGTTTGGTTCTTAGAAGAGGTCTCATATGAATGTGATGTGATGTTTCCCATGTATAAATGACATATTGATCATATTAACTTCATTTTTAGTCTTAGAACACCATGATTTGATCTAGCCTCTAGTCTTTCCATGCTCACAATCAACTCTTTACCCATTTTTCACTTGTTTCCATGTTGAATCATGTGTGTGGAACCTATCTAGTGTGCTCATGGAAGTGTAATGAGTATATCTAAATTTTTAACATGTCTTGGGATTAGTAATAAACAAGTATGAATATTCAAAAAGTTTATAGAGGGTTGTTACTGTCATATAAAGTACTTTCACCTAATCTGCCATGAACAAACTCATCTATAGGTGCCTTCATAAAGAACTTAATGTGTAAAAATAAAGTGTTGATAGTTGTTTTAAACCCTTTGGAATGATGAAAATGAATTTTTAAACTTTGAAGATACCTAATGTAGACACCAAAATTATGTCACACACACGTGTGTTACTCCCTATGTCAAACCCCCCTAAACCCATTTTAATAATAATAATAATTAATCTCACTAACCCATACTTTTAACCCTCACATAATTAAATAATTTAAAATAAATAATTAATTTAATTAAAAACTTCTATTGCCACCTTACCTAGCCACCTCACCCTATGACTAATTCTCTCCTGATTAGTCACCTCAAGACCTAGTCCCTTCA
The DNA here is from genome assembly GCA_037957365.1 of Torreya grandis. Classification (NCBI taxonomy): domain Eukaryota; kingdom Viridiplantae; phylum Streptophyta; class Pinopsida; order Cupressales; family Taxaceae; genus Torreya; species Torreya grandis. The sequence continues at coordinate 3,810,564 of JARHVA010001133.1, forward strand.
TCCTAACTACCCAAGGCTTATTCCCACTTCCAAACTAAATTCCTAAACAACTAATTCCTTCCTAACCTCTTATTTTTACCATTTTATAATGGGTGACACCCTTGGCATGCATAAAAATATAAAATAGGCCAAAAATAGAAAGGTTTACCTATTATAGGGCCATCGACATCGGTCAACCCATGACCAATGTTGGTGGGATTTCTAACGTTGGAAATATAAGCTAAAATACAAATTGTAGTTCAAGTAAAAAAAATTAAGAAAATTAATTATTTCTCTCATTCAAGCTCTTATCATTCTATTTTTGACATCCAAGCTTATAATCACCCTATGTAAGTCAATCATAATCAGCAACTGAGCTCTTGAGGACCAATATCACCCACTTATTCTCTTTGTTTAGGCACTCAGGTTCAAACTCCCTAATAGGGACCATCAACCTCATACTTATCATTTAGTGACCACCATAGCTAAGTACATCATTGATACTATAGGTCATTTAAATATTTATTCTACTATTTCATTCTATCTACTCTACATTATTTTATGCACTTCTAACGATACCCCAATGAGGGAGTTATAAAGTTTTTTTGCTTGTTGTCCCTTTACCTGACATACCAAACCTCTGAATAGACTTAACCAAGCCATAATATCACTCTCATAACTCTCTCAACCTCCCTAGCTTGATCCAAACCATTTCTTAGACATGAGAAAGCCTTTTGCAAGCTGCCAAATAATTATTACCCCTATTAACCTTGGTAGCCTAACCAAAATCAGTCACCTCACTACCAACCTTGGTATTATAACTGATATCAGTCACTCCCATACTGATGTTAGTGACTCTAGATTCCCTAGCCTCTTCAAAACCTACCTAGATAATTTATAAAACACAAACAAAGTACCTCACCTATACCCTATCACTCTCTGTTGTGTACATGTTATTAATAATGGTAATTTTATCTCTCTTTCACTCTCTCTTTACCTCTCTTTCAGTTATTTATTATTCTTTTGTCTCTCAAAAGTGGACTATCATCTCTAGGGATGTTTCAAACTTCCTAAAATAAGCATGTAGCCTGGCAACCCACTCATTTATCTGCTAATAAACATCTTATGGTAGTATTTTTTTACTTGTAGGTAGTCCTCCCCAGCCAAAGAGGAGTGCTCACAATGTCTAGATATGGTGCACAAACCAAATCTAGGTTCATTCTAATAATTTATCCCCATCCTTATTTCTATTTTCCTTTAAACTTCAAATAGAAAAAAATTAGTGAAACATTTCTAGCACTACTGATGTCGATAGGTGTAAGCACTGCCATTGGCACCATTTCTATAATGTTTTTACCAATCAACCACCCCTAAATTTACAAAACCTTACCCATAAACTAGGGTAGATATACATAACATATATCTCCCTCACCCATGACAAAATGACATTGAAGATCACTTAAATCTTCACCCTCAATGACTTTGCTTAGAGATCATGAATATTTCCTTGCTCATTGACCCTTTTACACCACCCTTGCATTGCTTGTCCTAACTACTTAGGCTATTCCACTATAGTTGGATATTAAGCACACACATGTATTTTAGGTGTTATGGATGGAAACCAAGCCTATCTTATCACCTTTAACCATTTTGTGTTTCTTAGGGGCACTTCCTACCTAAGATACCTACAACACATTAACCATTAGAGCTACAAATTTGATTGATTTGACCTATCAATTATCACTTACAATTTGTGCTTTGGTTACTTCTATCTGAGTCCTCATTAACATTGTATGTTCTTGACTTTGTTGAATATAGCTCATTATGGCCTACACATATAGAGTGATGCTCAATCCCCCACCAGTCACCCGATTACCTTTTTATCAAATTGGTACCTAATTCTAGTTTTTCCTCTATTGATTCCTATTTTGAGGGGGGATACCTCATCCAATAATTGGAGCATCTAACTCTTATTTTTTTCCTTGAAACATGTCTATACAAATTATAAGACAAAAAGGGGTAAATGTAAAAACTAAAATTACCTCACACACATGTGCATAACTCCCTATGTTGAAACCCCCCTAAACCTATTTTAATAATAAAAATTAATCTCCTTAACCCATACTCTTACCCCTCACACATTTAATTAATTTAAAATACCTAATTAAGTTAATTAAAACTCCTATTTCCACCTTACTTTGCCACCTTGCCCTATGACTAATTCTCCCTTGATGAGTCACCTCAAGACCTGGTCCCCTCATTATAACTACCCAAGACTTATTCCCAATTCCAAACTAAATTCCTAAGCAACTACTTCCATCCTAACCTCTTATTTTTACTATTTTATAATTTGTGTCACACTTGGCATGCAAAATAATAAAAAACATGCCAAAAATAGAAATGTTCACCTATTCTAGGGCCACCAACATCGATCAACCCACAATTGATGTCGATGGGATCATTGATATCAACAATATAAGATAAACTCCAACCTATAGTTCAGGTCATAAGAAATTAAAAAAATTGATTCTGACTCTCATTTAGGCTCTTAACATTCTATTTTCAACATCTAGGCTAACAATCACCCTATGTAAGTCAATCACAATTAGTAATTGAGCTCTTGAGGACCAAGAACACCCACTTGTTCTCTCTATTTAAGCACTCAGGTTTGGACTCCCTGATAGGAACCATCAACCTGACACTTATTGTTTAGTGACAACCATAGTTAAGTACATCACTGATACTATAGGTCATTTAAATATTTATTCTACTATTTCATTTTATCTACTCTGCATTGCTTTATGCACTTCTGACCATACCCCTGTAAGGGAGTTACAAAGCTTCCTTGCTTTTTATCCCTTTACCTAACATACCAAACCTCTGACCAAACTTAACCAAGCCATAATCTCACTCTCATAACTCTCTCAACCTCCTTGACCTGATCTAAACCATTTCCTAGACTCAAGAAAGCCTTCTATAAGCTCCCAAACAATCATTACCCTTACTGACCTTGACAGCCTAACCGACATCAGTCACCTCACTCCCATACCTATGTCAGTGACTATGGATTCCCTAGCCTCTTCAAAACCTAACCAAAAAAACTCTAAAACATAAACAAAACACCTCACCAGCACCCTATCACTCTCTACTATGTACAGGTTGTTAATAATGGTAATTTTATCTCTCTTTCACTCTCTCTTTACCCCTCTTTCAGTTATTTATTATTCTTTTGTCTCTCAAAAGTAGATTATCATCTCTATGGAAGTTTCACACTTCCTAGAACAAGCATGTAGCTTGGCATACCACTCTTTTATCTACTAACAAGCATCTTTTGGTAGTGTTTTCTTACTTGTATGTAGTCCTCCCCAACCAAAAAGGAGTGCTCACAACATCTAGATACGATGTGTACACCAAATCCAAGTTCACTCTAATCATTTATCCCCATCCTTATTTTTATTTTCCGTAAGACTTAAAATAGAAAAAATTTAGTGAAACACCTAAATTTGATCACAAACATTTTAACTTTGTCTATTACTTGTGATTCTCATCTACTAAGTACACTTTGAAAATAACCACCTACAAGTGGTACCATAGAGAGTTAAAATGCCATAAGGGAGTGTTAAAGGAGTGTTTGAGATATATAAGGTATTTTAATAATGAGAAGTGAATTTGGAGGTATTGGGATTAATATAGATTCCATTAGTTTTTAAGACAATGCACACTATCTAAATAGACCTTTACTACCTATACATGGAAACATCTACCTACATGTGTCATTAGCAAAGTTATACAAGTCTTTGTATGGGAGGTTGGAATATGAAAAAACATTTAATTAAGATGTTGGTATGTGGAATTGATTATAATGAACCTTTTTAGAAGGTTAAATGAGAAAATGGAGTTATGAATTGCCTTCTAGGATCAAATAACTATGTTCAGGCCCTTTGTCCCTAAATATGCAAAATAGAGAACCTAGGCATTTTGCCAAAGCTTCATAGCAAGGTTTAAAATTGTTTTAAATAATTTAAATGACTTTATCTTGAATCCTCTATCAAGGACAAGGAATCCAAAAATTATGAGGGGTAGAGGATCAATAAATATTGGATTTTAGGAAGCCTAAAGTTGTGCTTTTATGCACTAAAATTAGGCAATAAAATCTATAATTGGAGCTCCAAAGAGACTTTAAAACTCAAATTTGTAATACAAACCATGTTTTATTATTGGATAAGTATTATATGGGTTGAGAAATATTTAATGAAATAGGGGTATTTCAAGGGAATATATTTTGTGTTTTGGTTCCCCAAACACACCTACAACCCTTTTGATCATAAAAACTCACCTAAAGCTAGCCAAAGGTGAAAATTTTGAAAATATGTTTCTATCATGAGAACCTAAAGCTTAATAAACTTAGAGAATGATGTGAACTCATTAAACATGAAGACCAAGAATGAAAGGCTAGTAGGTTGGGTTTGGATCAGATAAACACCTTTAGATGCCACTCATTTGGAAATGTTCACCTATAGTCAGTTGTATGTGACTATTACAGATAGTGAAATGAAGCATGGAATCTAAGGTTTGTATTTCATGAAATCAAGGTACAAAATGAATCCAATCATTTATAAATCACCATGTAAACTTTAAATATTCATCTAATCACTACACTCAAGACCTAAACACACATGATCATATACATACATATTATGCATCACTTACAACAGGCATGATAGGGGGCACAAATAAAGCTATGTCATCAATCTTTAGTTCCATAAATTGCCTTGATAGTAATTATTTTTTTAGGTTGAGATGGTTATACCACTTTACCTAGGTGAGATTGGCTAGATTGGTTATATTATGTATTTATACCTGATTTGTGTGGTTAAGATTCAACACCCTCAATGGACTTAGAACTAATAAAATTATAATATTTTTGGGGAATGATCACCCACAACTCTCATTTAAAAAAAATTTATATGATGAAGTACACATGACCAGTTACGGGCTCATTCATTTTCCTAGCTAGGAAATGGATAAGGTATCAAGTCCCTTGTTATCTCTCCATCCTCCACAAAAAGGATGATATTATAGAGGCATAAATATGAAACATAAATACAATTTTAAATGTTATTTATCTCTATAGTATTTCATTCATTAATCACTTTTAAATTATATATGTCAATTTTAATTTAATGTTCTTTTGGTTTCAGGACATGAAGCCAAGGTATGGACATGAAGCCAAGGTATGTTTACACACCTAGGTATGAACTTCCTTTTAACTCTAGTAATTTAATTTCATAAAATTATCATATTAATGAGGTAGGATTTATATACCCATGTTTGGTATAAACTTCAATTTATAACGTGTTTCTTCATAGGCTTGTATGTATAGACCTTTTAATAGAGAGTTAACTTTTTAGTGGTGCAATCTTACATGGATATACTTGGATCCATTGCCCTCTTTGTTGTTTTATCTCAGATTGTGTATATTTATAGTCATGTATCTATATTATAGACATAAAAATATATGGATACATGATTATTTGTGGTGTTTTATATCTTATAAATCTTTGGACACTATATGCAATAATCTAGGATTAACCTACAAATATCCTATCTAAAGATCTAGACTCAAAGAAGGTAAATAAAATAAAACCCATTGATACTTAGTGAATTAAGATATGACTAAATGGATCCAAAAACATATAAATAGTAACATAAATAACATAATATCAATATAAAGGGTTTCAAATCCTCTAGGCAATCAACATCATGAAATAGCTCTAACTATGTCTCTATTTTGTAAGTAATCTAATATAAAAATGAATAAATGCAAGTAAATGGTAAGGGTTAGAAACATATTAAAATGGAAAAGGAATAATGGTAGGAAAATGGGGGCCTAGGCTACCTAGGGTGAACAAATGGAAAGTTCAAATAGTCCTCTAACCACACTAACTATGAGTATAGAGAGGGTTTAAACAAAGAGATATGCATTCATTAACCAATAAATTATGAAACTTATGTAATAACCCTTATGTTTGAACCTTTGTGACATTGTTGCTATCTTGATGAGATTTCAAATGTGTAATAATTCAAATATTTTCCCTCCCTTATTTTGAATGTTTTAATTATTAAAATACAATTAGAACAATCTCATTTTATTTAAATCATAATCCAATAAATATTTAAATCCACATAAATCATGACTAAAATTATATTTTATTTTATTAACAAATTATTCATAGCCTCTCTAGGAAGGATAGATAAGATAAGTTAGGACCTAGAGTAAGGTGGGTGGATGTAATTGTGGTGTGTAAATTTGGACAATGTAAGATAATTTATTTTTGAGTGTAAGAGATCCTTTTAAATTTGTGATAAGTGGGTAACTTAGACAAGTAAGCTCACATAGGATTTTAAGGTCATTAAGAAGAGGTATGGGATTGTAATACATGAGGTGACTCTTATAAGAAAAGTAATCTATTATTTATTGGATTGAGTGGAAAATATTTTGAATAAAACATTTAAAATTTCCTTTTCATTCCCACACTTAGTCTTGTTTTTGGGGGTTCATTCTATTGCTAGTGTTTTGGAGATCTTGGAAGAAGGAGCATAAGAGGATCTTTTTATAATATTGAGAGGATAAGATATTCATAGAGCTTTGAGAACATGTATCTTTCATGTCAAATGGAGGAGGAGAACTAGGCCTTATTTTAGTGCATATTATGTAAAATAAAGATTTGATTTTGTTAATCAAATATTAATAAACAAGAAGTTAGATTAATAAATGTGTGTATGACCAATCTCTCTCTCTCTCTCTCTCTCTCTCTCTCTCTCTCTCTCTCTCTCTCTCTCTCTCTCTCTCTCTCTCTCTCTCTCTCTCTCTCTCTCTAAAATTTGAAGAGTGAAAATTGTTACCTTAAATTCAAATATATTAAAATTTAATAATATTCATTTTTATAAATGTATA
>JARHVA010001133.1:3820000-3836550 GCA_037957365.1 Torreya grandis
TCAAAATCAATTAAAAACAAATAATTAAACTATGAGTTTATAAAAACTAAGGTTTGTGTATGATTTACTTAGGTAGTGGAATCCACCATTAGCCATTACATAGTTTTTAGCATGTTTAGTAATGGTTCTTTGGGGTCATTTCTAGAGGCTCTTTATAGAAACAAAACTCTTTTTTTATCCCCAAAATCAATTTGGAATCAACATAGTTAAAATACTAAGGAATGGTATTTTTAAAATCTAGAAGTTTAAAGCAAATTATTATAGATTTAAATTATCATTAAAAAAATAAAATAAATATTATTATTAAGTTTAATATTTTCCTATGGTGATTTCATAACCTATTTATTTAGAATTATGAGGGGCAAGTTTTCTATGTAATCAAGGTCACCCTAGAATGGTTGATTAAATCATGGTTTTCCTCATTATAAAAATATTTTGTTGCCTTAAATGTAATATTTGTATCTTAGATAATTATTTTTTGTGAAAATAAAAATTTATCCTCTTATATCAGATTTAAGCTAGAGGTACTTATGTACTTGATTATTAGTGTAAAAATTTATGTTTTTGTCTTGTTTGGCAAGGTCTTTTATCATGATGGTTATTTCAATGTCATTTAGAGTTTATAATTTATGTTGTGGCTAATACACACTATTGTGTGTCCTTTTATAACTTTAATCTTAGTTTGAATTTTGGGCCATAATTGCAAATGTTTGATTCTGACCTTAGTTGCCAATGGGTGGACCTAGGGTAGGGCCTACTTAAAGTGATCTAGGTTTGTATCCTTAAAATGAGCCTTAGTTTTTTGCATTCAAGATTAGATTTATATATCTACATACTTATCATATGTATAGAGGTACTTATAATTAATAATATTTCCTATATGTACTTGGGCCAATTAGTGGTTACAATATTGCCTATAAAGGGTAACGTTGTTATGCTTAGACATGTAATTGATTGGTAAAGACTGATTGTCTTCACATCTAAACTAATACTCATTTAGGAATGAGTTAACTATAACCAAAATTGATTATATATGTGATGATATCATCACAAATATGTAGGTAACTTAGGGAGTGGGTATGGGCTTAGCATACTAACCCTTGAAATGTCCCTTTGTGTATGTGTTATCAACTAACCTGAGAATGTTCTTGGAGAACATACTTATAAAACTAACTCTTAGGATTTCCTTCTCATGTGGGAAATTGAAAACTAACCTTAGGGAGTTTTTGAATCATGTGTTAAACATATAACCTTTGAACACTTACTTTAGCATAAATATTTTAGTGTTATTCTTCATGCATGTGTTTCTTGCCAGTTCCATCCATATGGTTTAATTAGTTATTTATCCATTATTAGATATTGAATCTAACTAATCATTGGTTTTTGAGTTTGTTTTACACCATCTTAACTTGGGACACCATTAGTGACCTATTCAAGAGGTAGAGTTCTTATGAGTAGCATAAGTTAGATATTACTGAGACATTGACCTTGTTCGAAAAAGAGGATACATGTTCCTTGTCATGATTTATTAATGATGTTTCATCGTGTGGGAGTGCTTGGGTAATAACACACACCTTGTGACATTTGTAGTTTATGTTTGATGACTTTTGAATGTGTTGTTATTTTGAATAGGTGATGAGATCTTAGTAGTTTACTTGTGTGGAATATTAAATCCCTTGTTAGATTAGATATACAACCCTCTCTTGGTGATGAAGTGTCATATATGAGGAAATAATAAGTGTAAAGAGAACTACATTGGAACCTTATTCCATGGAGTGTATATGTAGGTTTCCAAGTTATGGTGGGGCATCGGGTTTAGGTTTTTAGTCTAGGTTAGGTTTGTTATTATCATCCTTTGTATTGGGCTTACACATTATTATCTATTTTTTACTTAATACATTATATAAATTTAAAAAAACATTGTGTTTCATCATCATGTGGTGGTTATTAAACCTTTTAATTTAAATTTGGTTGTATTATTTAGCTTACATGCCTTGAAAGTAGAGTTGAATAGGTTTAGTTGTTACTTTCCCCTTGGTAAGCTTTAAAGTGGTAATTTTGTGTTAAATGATTTTTATTTTGAATCAATTAATTTCCATTGAGTTGTCAATCAGGTTATGTATGAATAATATTATTATAACTTTAATCAATAAATTATAATTAAGTATTTTTAATTAAGGTGTTTGTCACTCTTTATAATTAGGTTATCATTAATTTATTCTAGTGCCACATTGATCTTAACCTCTTAAACTTTATTATAATATTAAAGAGGCATCATGATGGAAATAAAATTTATTAAATAAATGTTTAAATAATTGTGTGTGTCATAATTATATTGTGCATTAACCAAATCATAATAGTTAAATATTAAGCAACCATAATGACTAAATAAATATCATTGAAATAAGATAACACAAAAAAAATTACATGGGTTTTGGGACAAAAACATTTGGCATGAAATTTTGGTATCAAGACATGGATTTAGCACTAGGAACTCTAGGATTGCTAGTTAGTTAATTTAGTTATCATTCTCCACAAAAAAATAATATGTTATTTACTTCTAGTTTGGCCATAATGAATCATGAGAATTGTGTATATAGAGGTAATACAATAGTTATAATTCTTAAGTGATAAAATAAAAAACATGCATAATTCCATGAGATGTTATTGTAGCATTGATTTCTAAGTGCAGAATGTCCACTTATTTATCCTTATTTCATAGTAGAAGTGGTAGATGTTTATCATTAATTTCATCTAATATGACATATGTACATCAGTTGGACTGATGAGATTATTTATATCCTTGTGTATCTATAGTTAAATTATGTTATCATATTGTGTTTTGATTTTGAACCAATGTAAATAGGGTATCTCAAGAAAAAAATATATACCATTAAATTTTGTGTACCCTTAAATTTTGTAGTTGTTACTATTATGGTCTTAATTTTCACCCATAGAAGGAGTTCTTTAGCCTCTCTCTAACTAAGCCATAAAATGGGAACAACCCTAGGTTGTGGGTATCTTGAATTGGGGTTGAACAACTTAAGAGGTTGGATTCCTCTTAATGGAACACCTAGACTAATGCTTTAGCTTGGAAAAGGGATAGAGAGGGGGTAAAGGGTTACTAAGAGAGATAAAAAGGTGATGCACCAAATGTTTTAGACACTTAAAATTGCACAAAAAAACACTACTAAATGCTTTCATACCTAAAAATATAACTTCAGTCACTCTTTGATCAAATTCACATAAATATTTCACAAGGCACTAACTAGCTATCAATCTAGCATGGAAGCATAGTTGTCCACTTATAAACCAATCAACAAACTATCTATGTAATTTAAAATGACTTTTGAGAGTTATAAAACACTTCATGAAGGTGAGAAAACAAATACATATGTAAATGAAATCATTAATTCACTTAACCACATAAATTAATTCACAAGACACACTTTAATTCATCTTGCAAATGTAGGAATTTAGCCTTTTATTACATAAATAGGTCATGTAGTACAAATCTTGGCATATCCTAGGCATGCCAAAAGAGTAAGAGTCTTTTTTTCATGGGGAAAAATGGAATATATATAAGATAATGAGAACAAAGAGAGGGAACTAAGCAAACAAAAATCAATAAATGAGGCCCAACCACTTTTTGATTGATTAACATTAATCCTGCCTCCCCAATTTAACTTTCATTAGATCCAAATGGATTTTAAGTCCTCTCATTAGTTGAGAAACATAATAGAAGACAAGAAATTGTTGAAAGTGTTGAGTTATGATATGCTTAAAAGGGAAAAGTCCCCAAAGGCCCTGAACTGCATGGAATTCTCTATTGTCTTTCTCAACCTCCAAACTCACCATCTTCTTAGTGATCATGTAATATCATGCATCATCTTGATATACTCTTCATACTATAAAAAAATTACTTTGAATTCATTCATATGGTTTCCCTTCAAAACATAATTGTTAGAAGACCCTACCCTTATGATGACTTCTTTCTCTATCACAACTTTGCCATTACTCCAAAACCTTGATCATAGGTCCTCTATAAATGAAAACCAATTCCCCTATTAGTTTTCATATCTATATATATATATATATATAAAATTTCAATGAAGATCTATAGGCTACCTAGTATCTTGATCAAGATGTAAAACCTATAGCTGAGGCTCTTGAGAGGTTTCTACTAAGCTTTAATGGTGATCCATAAATCTAAAGTGTCTACCCTGGTAACCTAGATAGTATCTTGATCTGACATTCATACCTTTGTTTGCCTAGGTGGAGAAATACTTAGATCTGACATGGCTTCTTATGTAGCATCCCTTTGGGATACTTACTTTATGTTAAAACATGACTAATATCACCTTGGACACATGCCATGATATTTTTCCTTTTATATATTTAATCAAATTTGCTCCATTGATCTTTTTGAGAGTCTCCTAGCTTTGACATTCATCATTGCCATTGATCTACTTTCTAAATCATGCCACTTAGAAATCATGCATGCTCTATGTGGACCTAATTATTAGTTCTTACTATTGAGTGCACTTATGCCATGTGGTGACCTTATGTGTAATCCAAGTTCATTAACCTTTTGACATTGATCCATACCATTTATCTTAATTCATGTGGTTGAACATAATCCATCATATCTACTTTCGTGTGATCAAACATGCTTCATTGATTTCTTTGGGAGCTCACCATGATCAAGACACATTTCATCATCATGTTCATCGTTGAGATTTTTTGACCTTTTGAATTTGATCTCACTATTGATCTTTAATTTCATGATTGAATGTGTACCATAGATTTGCATTTACCTGATTGACTTGGTTGATCACCCACATGCCATTGATATTTGATCCAAACCTCTAAGATCAGGTCATTTGTTAACCCCCCATTCAACTAAGTCTCATTAAGGATTTTTAAATCCAAATAGCTATTACCTATGACTCTAACTTGACATCCCTAAGCATGTCTCACACTACCAGATCATTTTTAAAGGATTATATCTTGAGATATAAAACTCATCAAGATACCAAACTTGCAAGGGATGATCTTATCACAAAATACACCATTTTCATGAAATTATTTAACTTTGGTTAGAATCTCAAGTATACTTATTAAATGCACCATAAAACTAACCTATCCATTCCTCCATGATATGTTATGATGGTTTGGTTTCTAATAATCTCATTGGGGAACTCCCAAGATCAACTTAATGACTCACAATACAAACTAGCATGATATATAAAGTTTTGAATGGTAGGGGTGATAATTTGACCTATGAGGTTAAAATTGTCAAAATTTTGGAAACTCAATTGGGAATAATGCATCTTATGCTTGAGAACCAAAACATTTTCATGACTTTTAGACTTACAAATAATGACAAATATGGTCCATGACTATAAGTAACCTTTTGACTTAAAATAAGATAACTCCTTCCTCAAAACCAAGAAAGGAAACACACAAAATAGGGAAACTAAAATAAACAAAGTAAATTTACAAATAAAGCACTTATTTGGGAAAAAATACAAACAGACTAATGTGCTATAATAATACTTGGAGGAAGATATACAAACTAATTATGTATAAGGAACTTAGCTTCCTCAATAGCAATGTTTTAGATGTATCCCATTAGCTAGGATATAAATATCCCCACCATCCATCTTTGTAAGTTAGAATGCATTATGGGATTTGAAACTATAGATTACATATGGACCACTCTAAAGAGATTCAAACTTTGTATGCCTTCCTAGTTTATCTCTATCCTCATCCCACTTGAGGACCAAATATCCTTCTTTAAAACTTCATGAATAAGCTCTCTTGTTAAAGACTCTTTTCATTTGTACTTTGTGAGTTTTCATGGCTAACATGGATTGATTTTGAAATTATTCTAGCTCTATAATATCAACATATCTAATTTCCATTGGTTCATTCTCCAACAACTCAAGTTGATGAATTAGTTCTAAATCAAGAAACTCAAGAGAAACAGGTAATATTTATTCCTTACCATATACCAACTTGTATGGAGAGTTGGATATTTATATTTTATAGGTGGCACTATCAAACCATAGAGTTTATTTCAACTTGAGATACCATAACATATGATTATCTTCAATATTCCTTCTTATGATATTTAATAGGTTCTTATTTATGGATTTAGCAAGGCCATTACCTTGTATATAGTAATTTGATGAAGTTCTGAGATATATATCATGTTGAATATCCCATTAGCTGATCCTAGTCCCCAAAAAGGCCATAACATGGTCAAAAATAATGGTTGAAGGAACTCCAAATCTAGTAAGCATTCCTTCATAGAAATATAGAACGTTGGATTCATTTGCTTCTTTTAATGCTACATGTTCTATCCATCTAATGAAGTAATCCATAGTAGTAATTATCCATTTATGTCTTAAACTTTAAGGGGGATTAATGAGACCAATAAATTCTAGTCCCCATTAGATAAAAGGATGGTATACCAAAATTGGTTGGAGAGGTAAGGTTGTAAGTTTCACTTTTCCTACAAACATAGCACACTTTTTACACTTCCTAGCCCATTCATGATAATCACCAAATATGTTAGGCCAATAATACCCACCTCTCATAATCTTAAGGTATATGGTCCTTTCATAATAGTACCTTCTCCTATGTCCATCATATAACTTCTCAAGCAATCTATGTATTTGGCTTGGATCTATACATATTAGAACATACCATTGATATATTTATTGAACAAAAAACCATCAACAATAAGAAATGGAATTGTTTGAAATCTAAAGTATATTATTTTTGAAACACTTATATGAGAGGGATAAATACATTCTTGGAGATATTTACCAATTCATGAAACTAGCTAGAAGGTGAGGTATGATCAACTGCAATCTGATCATCATTTAACACCAAAACCATCTCATTTGCCTCTTTCATGTCTTGGGATAAATGCTTAAAAACTTCTTTTCCTCTAATCATATTTGTGACATTGATCTCCACATCATACTCCATTGCCTTCATTATCCAACTAGCTCTTTTCTCATTTATGTCTTTATTCAAGAGAAGCTCTTTGATACTTGAATGGGAAACCATTAATTGTATCTTATTGTTAGACACAAAGTATCTAAATTTATTGACATACCTTATAAATTAAAGTACATCTTTTTCAACAAAAGAGTACCTTGTTTTATACTCTTCCAAGCCTTGACTAAAGAAGGCTATTAGCTATTCTAACACCTCATGATTCTACTTCATAAGAATGCCTGAAATGGGGTCTATGTTAGCATAAGTGTATAAAATTAAATTCTTTGTGAAATTTAGGTTTCTAAGTGTAGGATCACTATTTATGTCCTTATTTATCTCTTCAAAACTCTTTACTCTTTCTTTGGACCAGTTTAAACACTGAGTATTCTTTAACATGGTTATGAGTGGTCTAGCAAAAGTGGTAAAATATGAAATATATCTTCTTATAAAATTGATTTTCCCTAAGAAGATTTGAAAATCCTTATTTTGATTTGGCAAGGAAAGTTCAAGAATTAAATTTATCCTTTTAATATCTATACTCAAACCACAATTTGAAATCACATGCCCAAGGAGCTTACCTTTACAAACTGAGAAGACACACTTTTTAGGATTTAGAGACACCACAAATTTCCTACACATTTCAAACAATTGCTTGAGGTGAATCATGTGCTCACTTTCACTCTTTGAGAACACTATTATGTCATACAAATAAACAAGTATAGACCTATTAACAAGACCTTGGAATGCCATATCCATGGATCTATGAAAGGTCACTCCAACATTGGATAAATTGAAGAGCATCTTTCTATATGCAAATTTCCCCCACTTTGTAGTGACGGCTTTTTTGAATTAGTCTTCTTGACCAAAATCTGATTGTAACCACTATATCCATCTAACAAAGAAAACCTTTATAAAATTTCCACCAACTATAAAATTTGTTTCATAGATGGAAATGGGTAGTGGTCTCTAAGGGAAGCCTTGTTCAAATCATAGAAGTCAATAAATAGTCTAATCTCACCATTATTTTTCCATACTGGAATAAGGTTTGCCACCCAAGTTGATTTCTTGATTGGAAATATAATAGCTAAATCTATGAGCTTATGAAGCTCAATTCTCATTAAAGGCTCAAGCTTTGGATTTATAGGCCTTTGTATTTATCTTATTGGTTTAGTTTCAACCTATAACTCAATGGTGTGTTGATCTAGGCTTGGATAAAATCCTTTGAGATCACTATATTGCCATGAAAACACATCAACAAAGCTTGCATATAACTCAATTTAAATATTCCTTTTTGTGAAGGAGTGCATACCTTACCCAACTTCAAGTTCTTAACAGTTGTAATCTCCACATTGGCATAATGTTTCTCTTTTGTTGACAAAGATAACTTTTAATTTCTCAACTCATCATTACCATTGAATATATTCTCAAGTGTTACCAATCCCTTGGGTAACTTATTTGTTTTTAGTTGCTCAATCTGATCACCATACTACTATAGGAAATTTGATTAATTTTTTGAGGAAAACTCAACCTCTTCTTGTAAGAATCTATCAATTTTATTTTCATCTTAAAAAACTTGCCAATTCTCATGGTTATCTAGAATAGAATGCCTCATAACCACCTTAATGTGCAATTGATTTTTTTCACTTTTTATATTAGATAGGATATTAAATTGTGCCCTAATAGAAGCTAACCTATATACATGTTTGTTCTCATCTCTTGGTATTGTCTAAATTTTAAAATCCTAAAAATCCTCAAGTAGGTCGCACACCTATGCTTATAATATATGAGAAATACATTTTTGCATACATTAAGACCTCTTAATTGGTGAAATACAAGTTCACTATCACCAAAAACTTATAAGGTGTTAACTTTCATCTTCTTATCCCATTAAAAATTATGCACTAATACCTCATACTCTATAACATTGTTTAAAAAACAAAACTAAAATTTAATAGACAAGAAACACATTTAATTTGATATAAAAATCAACATCATTCTATCCCTGATATCATGCTTATTCCTTGATCTATCAAAGTACAATTGCCATAGATCATCACTAAACTCATCATCTTTCAGCATGGATAGAGTTGGTGTATCATTATCATGGAGGCAATAAACACCAATTACATATTATTCAATTATCTTATAAGGACCATGTCATGAAAATTAGAGGCCCACTCATCAAGGAATAGATCTATAATTTCATCTAAAGTTGATTCAATTTCCACTCCACTAGTTTCTATCACCTCATCCAAGATAGCTTAGTTAGTGTTCACAACACTTGCCATACATGGCTCTAAATGGAAACATGTAATAGGTTTATAATGTATTATTACTTGTGTAGCATACCTATTTATGAACATCAAATATATCTAATCAGCTAACAAGTATCCTCCAATATTTGAGGTGAAGTCCCTTGATAAACACATGGAAAAATAAGGATGTAAGTCCACCATAACTACATCCTATTGAATGGTAACATTAGGAAAAGCATGTAGTGTCAACTTCAGATTTTTAATAATGCCTATTATATTTTTTGGTGACCCATATAGTTACAATACTCCTTTAGTATTTGGCTCGTAAACAAGACCAAGCTTATCTACAATTTGCTTAGGCATAACAATACTTTTGGATCCACTAGCTACCATACAATTATGAACAAAAGTGCCACCAACTATTAAATAAAGATATAAATGAGGGGTTTTATTTGATTTTACCTTGGTTTTATCCACTTTTACCATCTTATGTACCTATTTTACTTGTTTGTTAGTTGTTTGGTCTAAATTATTTAGGACAACACCTTCTTTTTCAACTAGTTTTGGAGACAATATGAGAGCTGAAAGCTCTTGAATGAGCATATATTTTTATCCTATAATAAAGGTAATCCCACATGATAATTCTAATTTTATACTTATTTATTTGATCCAATATATTTAATTGATCCCCACTAACCTTTGGTTGTACCTTTTGAATCATTGGTTGCTCATGAACTAGAGGCACTTGAGGAACTTTCCCAATGTCTGTGTTCTATTTTTTTGTGTTGTAAGGGCAGCAAGTTGATCTTTGGTACTCTTTAAAATAACATTAGGAGTATTTTAATGATTATTAACATCTTGGGCCTCATCAATGGATCTTCTTTTATCTCTAGTTAGATTTGTAACTTGACCACTTGTATTTCTAGTCTCAACACCCTAATTAAATGCAACATGATTATCCATTTGCCAATCCAAATTAATGGCATAAATCTACCCTTAAACTTATGAAGTCTCTCACTATGATGCTAAAATTATTTCTTGGTACTAATCTTATGTAAGATAAAACCCATTGTGTGTCATTTGTGTCATAGTAGTGTTTTAAGATACCAAGGTTTGGTTTTCAACATCATTGATATTAAATGGCTACCAACCTAAATCCTACATCAAGTTATTTCAAGGAAGTTTGAGAACAATATCTCTTAAAGTGGAAGGAACACTAGGATCAAGAGATGCATATGGTTTAGCTTGAGTTATGGCTCTTTGTGGTTGGTAGGGTAGTCTATTTTCTTTGAAATATTGATAAGGAGGCCTTTGATCTTTGAATTGGTGTAGGTGATCTGATTTTCTTGTTGATAAGGCATATTAACCTAGAACTAATATGTTTTGAGTTACATTATTTCATTCCCAAAAGATTTTAACAAAATCTTTAACTCTCCAAGCTCACTAGCTTGACTAAAAAGGGCTATTATTTGATCCTTAGGGGATGGAATAATAGTTAAAGAGGGGATTTGAGGAACTTGAGGGGGTGGTATAGATTTCAATTATGGGAATATATGCATTGAGGGACTTAGAGAGAGCTTAATAACTTGTATCAATTTATTTTTTACTCTTATTACAACCTCATAAGCATCTAGCAAGGTAATACCACCCATTGACTATACCATGACACTAATATCAAAGTTGAAGGAATTTATATAGTGTAAAAAGGCATATTATAGGGATGGTATGATAAATGTAGGTAACCAAGTCCATGTCTTTTTAAATTTGAGGTTAAAATTAGACATAAACTCATGAGGAGATCTCTTTATGGTATTCAACTACTCAACTAAGGATAGGTGATCAAAGTTGTCCTCAAATCAACTAACTAATTATGCACCTAATTCATCCTAGTTAGGAATGGAATTTAATGAGAGGTTTATATACCACTGTAGTGATTTTCCTTTGAAGGAAGAAATAAGTAGTCTAATAGCTACATTCTCTTGAATAACATTATGAAATGAACAAAGGTTGGCAACATCCTAGATGTTCTCAATAGGATTTATTTGATCTTATCCTAAGAATAATGGGATACTCTTAAGATCAAACATAGGAATGTCATCAAAATGGGATAAATATAGTGGATTACCTCTATTGAATGAAAAATATACTTGATTTTTTATGACCATTTAGATAGTGAGAACTATACTACTTAGGGGAATAGGATGACCAAGAGATGAATATTTATTTTGAGGATATGGTCTTATCCTACTAAACCTTGCTCTTTTATATTTAATAGAAGGTAACTCAATAAATGCAAGAGGAATACCTTTACTATCTAAATTTATAGTAACTTTTGGCATGGAAGTATTGATTGGATGATGATATGAACTCTGTAATATGAAGAATCTTTAGCTTCTAATGATGAAGGATATCTTCTTCTACTAAAAATACTTTTCTTCAGCTCCAAACTTTAGTTATACTAAGGAGGATGGGTCCCACTGAGTGTGACAAAAACTATTATGGTCTTAACTTGCACCCATGGAGGGAGTTATTTAGGCTATTTCCAACTAAGACATAAAATGGAAACAAACTCAAGATTTGGGTATCCTGAATAGGGGTTAAACCTTTGGAGAAGGCTAGATTCCTCTTGATGGATCACCTAGACTAATGCTTCAGCTTAGAAATTAGATAGAGAGGGGGTAAAGGGTTATTAAGAGATCTAAAAAGGTGATACACCAAATGTTTTGGAAACTTAAAATTGCACAAAAAAACACTATTAGATGCTTTTAGACCTAAAAATATCACTTCATTCACTCTTTGATCAGTTTCACATAAGTATTTCACAATAAGGCATTGACTAGCTATCAATCTAGTATGGGAGGGAAGTTGTCCACATCCAAACCAATCAAAAAAACATCTATGGCATTTAAAATGACTTGTGAGAGATAAAAAACACTTCATGAAGGTGAAAAAATTGACATAGGCAAAGGAAAGCATATATTCACTTAACCACATCAATCAATTCATAAGACACTTTAATTCAACTTGCAAATGGATGAATTCAACCTTTTATTACATCAAATAGGTGTTGTAGTATAAATCTTGGCATAGCTTGGGCATGATACAAGCATAAGAGTCTCTTTTTCATGGGGAGAAATGGAAGATATATAAGAATAGGAGAAGAGAGAGAGAGAGAGAGGGAACCAAACAAATAGAAATAAATAAATGAGGCCTAATCACTTTTTGATTTATTAGCATGAATATTGCCTCCACAATTGAAATTTCATTAGATCTAAATGGATTTTAGGTCCTTTCTTTGGCTGAAAAACATACTAGAAGATAAGAAATTGTTGAAAGTGCTAAGTCATGATCCCCTTGAAAGGGAAAAGTCCCCAAATACCCTAAAAATATATTAAATGTTTGTTGTCTTTCTTAACCTCTAAAATCACCATCTTCTTAATGAACACATAGCACCATGCATCATCTTCATATGCTATTCACACTATCAGATAGTCACTTTGAATTCATTTATCTAGTGTCCCTTTAGAAAATTTTTTTAGAAGACCATGCCCCTACATTTACTTATTTATTTATCACAACTTTTCCATTACTCCAAAACCTTGAACATAGATCCTCTATATATGAAAACCAATTCCCCTATTTGTTTTTATATATTTATAATTTCAATGAAGATGTATAGGCTACCTATTTTATTGATTAAGACATAAATATTATGTCTAAGGCTCTTGAGAGGTTTCTACTAAGATTTAATGGTGATCCAAAAATCTATAGTGTCTACCCTGGTAACCTAGATCATATATTGATCTTGCATTCATACCTTTATCTGACTAGGTGGAGAAATATTTTGATCTGATGTGTCTACCTATGTGGCATCCACTTGGGATGCTTATTTCATTTTAAAACTTGATTATTGTCACCTTTGACATGTGTCCTCATGCCTTATATATATTCAATCAAATTTTCTTCATTTATCTTCTCAGGAGTCTCCTAGCTTTGACCTTCATCATTACCATTGATATGTATTTTTCTTTCTAGATCATGCCACTTAGAAATCATGCATGTTCTCTATAGTCTCATCTATTAGTTCCTATAATTTAACATGCTTACACCATGTGGTGACCTCACATATAATTCAAGTTCATTTACCTTTTGACTTTGATCCACACTATTTATCTTAATCCACGTGGTCAAATTCACTTCATTGGATCTACATTTTCTTGATAAAATGTCCATCAATTTACTTGGGAGATAACTATGATCAAGACACATGCCATCACTAAATTTATCCTTAATATCCATTGACATTTGACTTTGATCTCGCTATTAATATTTGATTTCATGATTAAACACATGTCATAGATATCCATTTCCATAATTAACTTAGTTGATCACCCATGTCCTGTTGATCTTCAACTCAAACCTCTAAGTTCATGCCACATATTGACCCTAAATTCAAATTGAAGCTTGTTAAGGATATTGATAATCCAAATGGCTATTACCTATGGCTTTAACTTGATGTGCCTGGGTATGTCTCACATTACCAAATCATTTTTAAAGGCTTATATCTTGAAATAGAACACTCTTCAAGATACCAAACTTGTAGGGGATGATACTATCATAAAATACACCATTTTTATGAAATTATTTAACTTTGGTTAGCATCCCAAGTACACTTATTAAATTCACCACCAAAATGACCTATCCATTCCTACATGATGTGCTATGATGGTCTAGTTTTTCATAATCTCATTGAGTAACTCCCAAGATTAACTTAATGACTCACAAGATAAAATAGCATGATATACAAAGTTTCAAATGGTAGAGGTGAGAATTTGAACTATGAGGGAAATTTTTTCAAAAGCTATGTAATTATAACATGCTATGTAAACCCTTGCATCATTGCATATATAACAAAACTCATAAAAATGGATCCTCTATATCTAAACAAATTTTTTATGTGATCATAGAGTATGTATGTTGTGGTACCAATATAATATGATGTTATAAAGTCCAATTATTCTCTTGTGAATGTGAATATGTTTTTGAAGTACCTTTATATGAAACTACTATTATGAAAATGTGGTGTAAAGAAACTTTTGTTCATGTAAACATATAATGTATGAGTGAAAATTATTGTTAATTATTAATGTGTTATGTAACCCTACATTGTTGCTCTGGTACTTGGGTAATGATGTATGTATGGGGTTTAAGGGTAGAGTATAATTAAGTTTATATTGGTCTAGATTGGGTCATAGGCTAGGAAGTGGATATTATCATAAGTTGGAAACCCACTTTCCTCTTTGCATGAGGTAGTTGCCTAATTATTTTAGGTATGTGCACCATGAGTGCCTTAGGCATCATGGGCTCTTCATGCATAATGGGCACTTTATAAATGATGTTTCCCTCCACTCACCCCTTAGTGGTTGTCAAAATATTAACCTTAATGATTTATACTTGATGTAGCATTATGAAACTTTGGGAGACATATGGATAGATCGATGAATTCCTCTTACCTCTAGGAGGTAATTGAGGCTTATATTATTCCTTTTCCCCTTTGGTGATTTTCTTAACCACATAGTGTTGTAATGTGAAGCTTTTATGAGAATGTTATGACCTATTTTATTTTAACTTGATTTCCATTTTATGTTTATATATAGTATTTATTTTAAATATCTCTTTAAGGTCATTTGGCAGTTGATTTAATTATTAGATTATGTGAACATTATATGCATGTTGTGTGTATGGGGAGAATAATTATAATGGAATATAGATAGAGGATGTGATGATATAGCTTGTGAGGTCAGGTCTTGAGTCATCCTCTTACCTACTAGACATGGTGTTTTCATACAAGATTTAGCTAAAATACTTGTTATCCTACCTTTGGGAGGTCTAAGTAGAATCCTTATTAGGAGGTATATGGAAGTTATATGATCTTATACATCATTTGGATATAGATTATATTTCATTATTTATCAATAGGAATAATGAGGTTATTTATAAATCACAATGATTGCTAGGTTATTTCAACATTGATATTTCTCTACTCAGATGACAATTACTATTAATGTTCAACATTGCTCAGTATTATTCTATGTGGTTCTACCATAATTTGGTACTTATTATTCACCTTGTAAGTTCACCATGGAATGAAATGTAGTTTATTTTATATGACCTTATAAAATATTGATACTTGTTCACATGATCTTTTATATGTTTTGGTATCAATATTTTGTGATATCAAATGGTTTGTGATAGATAGTGGATATCATTATTTGTCAATATTAGTTAAATTTTCTAAGTCTTGCTCAATATAGATTGACCATCGGAATGGTAATAATCTTAGTAAGTGCACTCTCACCATGCGATGATGCATAGACTAGACATTATGTCATCACATCAAAATAGTATATTAATTACGCATGTTACATAAAAAGTTATATAGTGGAAAAATGTCTTTAGGTTTCAATTGGTTATGAAAAATTTGAATGACAACATGGTAATATGATATTTTGACACTATGGGATATGTTTTAAGGAGATTAATGTTAAATATTAACTTAAAAACCTTCTTAATTGTAAGAAAATCAATTTCACAATAATAATAAAATATGTTATAAATTATTAAATGTTAAAAATAAATAATTAAGAATATTTAATAATCATAAGGATTAATAATCTATAATATAATCTCTATAAATTTAAAATATAAGTGATAAATGTTGTTGTATCTATGATGGATTATGTTGCACTATTTAGAACTTGGTATGTCTTTAGAGGTGTGTGGTTCTTCAACCCCTTGAGTTGGTTTGGTGCATTCAGGATGATGATTTTATAATGGAGAGGACTATGTAATACCATTATTTTTGAACCTCATGACCTTGTTATCATCGTACATTTACCTATCTTCCTAAACCTTCAAATGTTTAAGACTTCAAATGTTGTTCCCTCTCTTATTTTTAAAGTTTTACTTGTTAAAATATAATTATAACAATCTCTTTTTATTTAAATCATAATCTAATAATTATTTAAATCCACATAAATCATGGTGAATTTTATATTGTATTATATTATCAACTTGTGTGTAACCTCTCTAGGAAAGCTAGAGGAGCTAAGTTAGGACCTAGAGTAGGATGGGTGGATGTATTTGTGGAGTGTAAACCTAGACAATGTAAGAGAAGTTATTATTGAGTTTAAGAGATCCTTTTGAGTTTGTTCTAAGTGGGTGTCTTAGAAAATTAATCTCACATTGTCTTATAGGTCAATAGGAGGAGGTATGGGGCTT